>JAHPZR010045848.1:20000-23501 GCA_019787425.1 Platygyra sinensis
ATCAATTGGCAAAGTTTGAGAAAAAATCTCAGTTTAGGTTCTATTTCAGTGGAATGACCTTAACAAAGCTGTTAAATCAGTTTTTCAGTTTCATGAAGATCACGTAACAACAACAATTTTTACCGTAAGGTTTACTAAATGGCTTGCTAGTCCTGGTGGGCCACCAAATTTTCGAAACCGATAGAAGAAATATATATATAAAAAAAAGAACTGAATGTGTTTTTCTGAAGAGATTTTGCACGTCTGGCGAGGAGAAAAGATGGCACGCTGTCAGTTTACAAAAGCTCATCAATGAAATCCGCCATTGATCTTTTCCTTCCTTCGCTGCCGGCTCAACAAACCGTTTTTCCACTATCTGCTGACCCCGCTTTTACTGAAGAAAAAAAAAAGCGTTAGAGCATTGCAATAGATCTCAGAAAAACAGGCAACATTGCCGGCCTACTAGAGCCCACTAAGAAACAGTAAAAAAAAAACAAATTTCCAATGAACAGATGAAAAAACTGTTCGACAGCGGTGAGCTCGGACGGGCAGAGCAAAAATCCCGCAAAATTACAGAGCACGGCCTACTTTTCCCTCAGTCCCCTCATTTTTTGATCGACGAGGACGAGAGTGATCATCTGCCAGCAAACGCCAACAATTCTGTCCCTTGTCAAAAATGCATCAAGGAGTTTTTTTTTGAGTATTTTGAGCTGCGCCGAAGTCGGCTCGAATCTTAAACACAGCCTCGAAACACCATCAGGGTCTCGGAGATTTCTGGGAGAATGGATCCGAGGCTAAAAATATTTTCAGTCCTTGACTCTGAAACTGACCAGAAATTTCACCTTTCAATATGTCCAGCTCGAACTGATGCGAAGGCCAGCCACAGCAAGAGGACGCCTGATAACAGGTCTTGTCGAGAACCAATTTCGACACATGGCGATAAAAGTTTTTTCGCAGTACTTTTACAGCTGTTATGTGCAAGGGCACAATTAAACTCTTCTTGATGACTCCAATTAAACTTGAACGCTTTTCAAACTTCTTGACCTTGGTTGAATATCCTTCGTTTGGTAGACGTTTCCTTAAATTATAGATGCTTCGCTTTCAAATTTTTCATTCAAACTAAGTTTTACAAAACGGCGCGCATGCCATGTGACTGCCCGCTTGGCCTGTTGTTTTTGCCGCATGAACTTCCGGTCGTTTAGTAATGCATTCAAATTCAATTCTAGCTGTTGCCCATCCCCCCACCCCCTCGGAAAACCGCGGGGCATTAGTCTCCACGTTTTCAGTCTCGGGGTTGGGAGCATTAAGGCAAAATTTTGGTCCCCGGACCGGTGAGCGTGGCATTAGCATACCACTTGGGCGACCCCCCTCCGGGCTATTTGGACCCACAACGTGCTTTTTCCGAAAAGATGGAGGGGGGGGGGGGGGGTGGGGAGTGTTGTCAAGGAAGGGCTTGGCCTTGTCCGTCAGGGACTAGAAAAACCTGCCGATGTTTTTAAAGGTTATGTTTTCCTCAATTTTAGAGTTTTTTCGTTTACTGTGTAAGTTGATTTGGTATGCCGACACACAATGTATTGCCTCAGTTTATTTCGTGTTTCTCGAGTCTCAGGTCACAAAAAAGTTACCAATTAATTAACTGGTGGGAATGCGTTCTTCTAATAAGCATTTTTAATTTATTTAAAAATAATGCACAAAATTGGGTCCATTTTCAATGCCTCAGATCGCTCACTTAATGAGCATGGGCAACACCCCCCTTTTTTAGTTCAAAATTGACAGTTCCTCATATTTCAGTGGGGGGGGGGGGGGCAAATGTTTAAATCCGAAAAATCTATTGTCAGTTTTATTTCAGGGGAATTACCTTAATATAAAGCCATCAGGTTAACTATATTTTGGTTATCACTGCCAAAAAACAAATCACGGACGTGAACCACTGCGTTGTGAACGACTATTTTCGCCTTTTCACATTCAAAAAACTAGCCTAACACTTTTTCAATTCCTGAATGTGGAATTAAAATACAGAAGGTTTGCGAAGGTGATGCGATTCTTCAACACCAGATATTGCTAGCGCACGCTTAAAAATGCGATGCATCATGCATTTTAAAATTCTTTTAGTTCCATTCTTTACAGGCGACAAGGTGAAAAAACAAACATTTAAAAAAGTATGAAAAAATTTTGGTTTAAAACAAAAAATATAAAGAAAATAAATATATATCAGAATAAACTATGCACGTACTGTTTTCTTTTAGTCCTTTAATAACATTGCATTAAAATACTGAAAAGTTGACTATTTCTATTCACTGGTTTAACAAGTTGTTAGAATGGCAATCCCGCCCCCCTCTCTCCCCTCGATCCCGGGGGCGGGGCATTTGCTTCTCTTTCTCCGTCCCCACCCCGTGGAAATTTTGACCCCAATTTAAAAAAAACTGCTTATGCCATGGGGGTTTTCGCCCGCGAGTGGTGGGGGGGGGGGGGGGGCGGGATGGGCACTGGGGGGGCGCGGCGGGGACCATGAACTTGACTGTTGCATATAAACTTAAAAACCAATAAATTTTTAACTATATATTTCCAAAACATACGCAACCGTTTACCGACTAGCCCTTTTCACGGTTAGCTTTTCTCATTTGCATTACAATGAATTCTAGCATGTATGTGAGGCAATTTCGGGCTATTTTGCAGTTTTAGCCCGAAATTGCCTCGCATCCACGTTGGATTACATTGTAATGCAAATGAGAAAAAATTAACCGTGAAATGGGCTATTTAATAAAACAATTATTCCATTCGAGCTTGTTGGATATGAGATGGTTATAGCCAAACTCGGCCCTACGGGCCTCGTTGGCTATTTACCATCTCATATCCAGGCGCGTTCATAAAATAATTGTTAATTATATTGTTATTGTTAATTATATTCCTTTAGAAGATCAACCTCTAACTCAAAGCAATGTTACCAAATTTCTTGGGGTATACCTAGACGAAACACCTTACTTGGAAATATCACATAAACTTTGTCTGAAAACAAATCGCTAAATCAGTTGGTATTTTATCCAGAACGCGTTTCTACTTATACTGTAACACCAAACTCATGCTGTGCTTTACATTAATTTATCCATATATTACCTATTGTATAACTCTACGTGGTCATCCACTTTTGTATCTAATTTAAACAGAGTTTATTATCTACAAAGCGGGTTACAAATTCAGACTATCGAGCACGTAACAGCTCCTCTATTTTCCACACTGAAAATTTTAGACATCTTCCAAATCAATACCCTTGATATTGCTAAATCCATGTTCCGCTACCACAATAATCATGATAACTTGCTGCCTCCACTTTTCCTTAATCTGTTTTATGACTAACAGTCAAGTCCATAAACACAAGAACAGCCGGTAATTATTGCGTATGTCCCGGTAAGAGCAAAGTGCTAGAGGTTTTTATTAAACTAGTTTATGGGTTAGTTTCTGCCGCTCTCAACTTCGCAGGCCTTATCTCGATTAATATTGTGGACGTCCAGACTGGGTTAGTGT
>JAHPZR010045849.1:0-17539 GCA_019787425.1 Platygyra sinensis
TATACACCGAATTCATAATGGCGGACGGCTCGGGTAAGCCTCGGTACGAGAACATGGAAACGAGGCGGGTGAGGATAGAAACTCAAATAAATATGGCGACACCTGGAAAAAACATGTTTACAGCGCCGGTTTTACTCACGGGAAATTATATTCCTGGAGCTATTCTTCACGGAAGAAAGCCAGCAGAGATGAAAAAAGCCGATCTTTTGTTTTGGCTGCGATGTAGGGGTGATTCATGTAAAGGAATGACCGTAAAAGCACAATTAGTAAAGCGGTATGTTTGTATCCAATTCGTCATGTTTTACAAGAAGAGATTAAATCCCTTATTTTTTTTCACTAGTAAACAAATCCTTTGAACCAAAATTTAATATTTTGAGGCTTAAATCTCGCCGCTGTACGAAAGGTTGCTGTGATATATTGGCGAATTACAATCCAAACATTTCAAAGTAGTGTAAAATGTGTTATATCTAGTATCAGAGTCGAGGAGTACATTGCAAGTGGCAAGGATAAAATTTTATCATTCGATGCAGTTTTTTCTTCCCTTCCATTGGCCGACAGCCCACCACATGACCTGCAAATAACTGCCTACAAATAATGGTCTGCTCATGCGTAGTACCGTCTAAACGTGTTTTGCTGCAAATAATATTCTGCTCATGCGTAAAGGAACCACGTTCTCGAGAGAAAAATGGCTGATCGCTTTCCTAAGCTGTCAGGAAGTGATTAAAATATGAAAACAAACTTGGGGATCGAATGATAAAACAATTATTGAACTCGGTCGTCGCACAATATCGTGATTTGTCAGTGTCTCGCCGATCAATTATTTGCCTCAGCCTTCGGCTTCGGCAAATAATTGATCAGCTCGCCACTGACAAATTACGATATCTTGCTCGACCTCGTCCAATAATTGTTAAATAGTCGACGCTGATCCAAACAAGATCTACACGAAGCGAAAAGCCAGGGAATGCTCTATCTCCCTTCCAGGATCTTCATCCCACAGTAAAGAAGTTACTGAAATTAAATACCCCGCAACTACTGGCTTGGGGAAAACTCTTGAAAAGTTGCCTTTGTTTACCAAAGCGGAAATGAAAAAGCACATAGAAAACTGTTCTGGTAAAAGGATGGAAAGTGTGGACAACCATTCTGTTCCTACAAGTTTGAAACGTGGAAAGACTTTTCTGCAAGATGAATATTTAAAGGATATTGAAGCAAATAATGATGAAAACTATTTTTACTTTGTAAGTGTTATCACAGCTATAAAAAAACATGAAGCTTCTCATACTATACAAGTTGCCCTTTGCATTATATCTGCACAAGTAATGCATACTACTTGCACATGTGCTGCAGGAAAAGTTGGTTATTGTAATCACACTACACTGTAGCTCTCATCTTGAAAATTTGTACTGAAATAGACCCTATGCAAAAATGGCTACCTCAAAATTATTCTTTTGTTCGTATTCAAAACAGCCTCACTCACCTAGTTCGGGATAATAAATTCTTCACAATTTTTGTCTCAAAAGCGAGGTTAGTGAGGCTATTTTAAATACGAATAAAAGAATAATATAAAGGCAGCCATATTTGCATAGGGTCTATACTCACTGTTTGAGAGCAAAACAACTGAAGATCTCAATGATGAATTAGATGAAAATCCTTCTCTGGCATGTACATCAACTTTGCAAAGGTAGAGGTGATTCAATTCACCCCCAGCCACTGATGGATTTAGTTGTAACAAAAATCAAGCCTGATGATAAGCAGTCTGGCAAGGCAATTTCTTGTCAACTTTATAAGGCCAGAAAAAAGACAAAAATTGATATTACAGAGGAAGAGAAGTTTAAAAATGAGGTTGCAGCCATAAATCCTAATATGGGAATTGCCACTCTGGCCTCAAATACACCAAACCTTATGGTACAAACCAAATTTGGTAGTAGTCCTGTTGGTTCTACAAACAGTTATCAATTGTCTTATACAGAGTCTGTGGTGATTGACTTTTAGTCATAGTGAAAAAGGAAACTAACTTTAACATAATCACCTTTTTGACTCGCCTTATTCGCCGTACGCTCTTCTGCAAGTTTTCGACTCTATCCTTACCCGCCTCGTTTTCATGTTCTCGTACCGAGTCCTACCCGAGCCGTCCGTCATATGAATTCGGTGTATTGTGGTTAGCCCTCTCTGATAAAATTCATTTGATATCTTCGTCATATCTTTACAGAAGCATTTTGCCATTAAGCCTCAAAGTAAGGATTTTAGCAAAGAATTGACCCAAAACAGCAACATGATGCTAGTGACTGAGTAAGCCTCAAAGATTTCGATCCGAAAACCAAATGGAATAACAGGAACTTTATTCAGATGCCTACTAGCTTACAGCAAAAAGAAATTATCAAATTAAAATTGCTACAGCGTGAAAATACATATTCGTCCACAATATTGTTACAATAGCAATATTAAAAAATTCAGTTACAGAAGGGGTTTACAAATTAATATAAAATATTTTCATAAAAGTAGGTCAGCAGCTGTACAATTTACTTTAAAATCATCGGCAACTTAACTTCTAAAAAAAGGAAAACCAATGCTTAATTAGAAAGCGCCCTTAGCATCTATTTCGATCGTATATACCACTGCAAGATATATTTAAATTCTACCTTCGCTACCTTGTTACTCAGTTTGACTACAGTGTCTTATTAATTTGTATTAAACATCGCATGCGTCGGGGTGACACTGAACATACTTCAGGCGAACAAAGTATTTTCCCGCATAATTTCAAGTCACTGCATGTGTGCCAAATACTTGTCAAGAAATTCTCCGGTACGCAGGTGAATCTCATAGGCTTCCAACCAGATGCGACCTTTCATCAAGACTTGGTATATGGTATTTTCGCTTGTCCACTGATATGCAATAAAGTGACAAATTTGCGTCAAACCGTCGTGAGCTGAATGAACGTGATCTCTCCCAGAGGAACAGTTTAGAAGAGATCCATCTCTTTTCCTCAATGGAGAAGAAGGAGAGCTTACAACAAGTATCGGGCAGCTGTTTGGAAAATCATTCGCGAGGTACACACGGAGCGTGTAGCTTTTGCCGTTGTTAGTGTTCACTTGCCATTCGACTCTGGTGTTTCCAGGTGATGTGGGGTTAATCCACTGCACGTTATTTAACTTTGTATCTAAAACATCTTTTTCCAATCCAAGTCTTGCCTGTTGTTGCGAACTCCAACCCATCTTCACGTTAAGCCTCCTCACTCGCTGCTTTCGCTTTAACAATGGCTTGAAGAATCACGGAAGTACTTCCGTTTTGCAAAGATGCGAATGTAAACAACCAATTATTAGCGAGCCAATCAGTGCCTCAGTTCATGCAGTTACGGTTCTACGAAATACGAATTTCTTGAAAACAATAACGATATAAAACGCAGATTTAGCTATCATCCCATGCCCCTCAAATGAAAGTATGAATTTTCACTTTTATCTATTAAATTTCCTAAGAATGAAGAGTGCATGTCCATGCGTATTTCCTTCGCGTATCATGCTCGGCATTTTGTGACATTACGACGAAATAGGAACCTCATCATTGGCTATGGAAATAAAAGCACAGACAATCGTATTTCAAGAGAAAAAAAACTGTAAGGCTAGGCGAGCCAGGACTGTAAACTCCCGAGGTCAAGTTGTAACATGCTCCACGTGATAATGTAGCGAATAATACTGCTGTAGCACATCCTACTTATACGTTTAAATATAGTCAATAGAATGAATTCATGGTCCGCTAGTAATCTAAAAAATAAAGCAAACGGGACTAAATTATGACAGCCATGGCTTCTTTGGCAAGAACGTACTTCCGGTTTAACAACAACATCCTGTTTTTCTGAGAATCCTAAGAAGTATCACGTCCACTGTCACACCTGAGTGGAACTCATGCTTGTCACTGGGTTGAGAGTAAACAACGCAGACTTTCTAAGAACTTGTGCATCAACAAAGGAAACATTGAATCCTAACCTTATAATCATGTTGTTGCGGTTATTAATAATACGGAGGTATATATTTGGCGTTTTAAATAAAGAATATTCCTACACTCCCTTCATTTTGATATTCATAACTGATAAATACTATTCAAATTCAAATGTTCATCTATCTGTGGTGTTTTGACACGAATTGAATTATACCTGATTTCCAAGAAATCGATTGTTTTCGCGTCACGTCAGCTAAATGCAAAAACCTTAAAATTAATCAGTAGTCAAAAGCTTTAACTTGTTTTCATTTTTCTGCGAAAGTGAAAGAACATACAGTTATCATTTCAGGGAAAGGATTTTTAAAGACTTGTCACAAGTCTTTGAAAAGTAAAACCTTGAAATTAGCTGTGATCTATGTCGACAAAAAGGGAATTTACAGTGGCTATCTATGCCAACGAGTACAAGCAAATATGTGCGTGGGTTTTGAAGCACCAAAGCCTAGAGACTGGAGGAGATTTGTTCGGTCTGTGGTCCGACGCTGACAGCGCAGTGATTCAGCTAGTATTGGGTCCGGGCAAAAACTGTCAGCGAGCGACTCACTCCTTCTACCAAGACGTGGCGTACTTGGAGAAGGTTGGCTCCAATCTGACTGACAACGATGGTGTTTGTCATATTGGCGAATGGCATTCACATCACACAATCGGTCTGAAACGACCAAGTGGTGGAGATGAACGAACAGTTTGGACAAACATGCCTAAATATGGCTTGAACCGCTTCCTCTTGTTTATTGCCAACATTGAGACTCATACCTATCGGTGCGAAGCTGTAAGCGTCGGATGCTTTCTGTTCGAATTTGTGAAGGGAACCAACCAGAAGTTGGAGGTGCTGCAGGGAAAATTCCACCTTTTGCCGAATGAAAGCCCCTTTCGTTCAAAATGTCTGAGCGTTTTAAAGAAAGGGGCAGAGTGTCTAAACCAGAATGAAGACGTGAAATCTCTGAAAATTATAAACACTGGAAGGAACATGGAGCGCCCTGTGATGGGTGGTCAGAAGCCAAGAAAGCCCCGCAAACATAAAGGAAGAACCGTTAAGCGGTTGAAACACGGAGATGGACCAGAGACTGTGAATGAAAATGAAGAAGAGGGTATGCTGTTTCCAATTGTAAACGAAATAAGGAGGCGCTGTCCTTTTTGTGCATTGCTGTAAAGGATCTCACTAGGGCTAATCAATCTTATAGCACTCAGAGTTCGATATAAGCGCGACTCAGTTTAACCACCCACCGACTGACCTAACAACAGAATGACAGACAAAATGTTTTGCAACCGACATTGTAATTGAGCCACCCAACGACACTGCATGAGCTATTCCGTCATGCCAACCGATCGACGGCCACCTTCAGTGTTTTGTCTTTGATATTAGTCCTGAGTTACCTTTGCTGTTCGCCTACCTCGCTTGGTATAAAGATGTAATAAAATTGGGCATGAGATTTTTTGCACAATGGTGTACTAAATTATACTTACCCAAGCTTCATTTTAACTAAAATATGAAGCATTAGCCCACAAACAACAAGTTCGGAATTTGTTCAGTAAAAAGGGACCAGGAATCGTTGCTTAAGCACCGTTAATACTTCATTGTTAATTGCGGGTAAAATTAAGTTGACGAGCCCATCAGATCGAATGCAAGTAAGAATTTCTAGAAGAATCAGGTTGGAACAGAGGGAAACATATTCAAATCAAAACGAAATGTTACAAAACGTTAATTTTTAATAGGTTCAGTTAACATATAGCTTGTAACTATGGACTTCCAAGTTTTCTAGCAAAATGACCTTGTGAGCTAGGCGGCCGAAAATTTTCTTGCATGAGACAGGATTGATATTAAGCAACATCTTGGTAACATAGCGATAGAGAGGTAGATTTCTTTAAACGAAAAAAAATTTGGGGGGTTAGTGGCACTTTAATAACATTGTTCTGTTTTTCTTGTCTCTCCCATCCTAGCGTCGAGCGAAGCAGGATTGCACGAAACACCGTAGAGGTGCAACATTGAAAGAGGAGAAGGGATTAATAATAAATTAAGAGTGTTTATGTCAGATTAGAATCTATAGAACAGGTAGAACATATAGATCTAGGGTTCAGTAATATTTTTAACCGAATTCAAATGGTACTTGAGATGAGCAGTATCAGGGACCTCAATATCATTCACAGAAATATTAGTCACAATGGACAAGTTTGATCTATTCAGATGTATATTGAGACTTTTTTAATTTTAAGGTTCTAAATGTTACTGACAAAGTCATTGTTACTTTCTAACTTACTTCATACAGTCGAAATATCTTGTTAAGAAAAATATTACGTAATAAAAAGAATTGTGGTATATATCTGATATTAATGGATCAGGTACTAAGAACTAAAAAATTATCAGAATGCCAAATAGATAGCAAACCAGAAAACTCATCACCCGAAGCTCGGATTTCCAATGTAACATTTCGAGCAGTATGAGATCTCCCTAACTTTCGTAGGATAGTGTTTACAAAACTCTGAAAACAAGTTATGATGTATTAAAATATTTATGCAAAATTTGTATTAATTTTGCCACAATAAGATATAAATCACAACTGACTGAACCTAAGTACATTTACAAATATATTCGCGGCTATGTAAATATCTTACACCAGGCCGGGTAACTCAGAAGAGAACTGGTATACTAATAAAGTTTGGTGACTTAAATTTGGTTAGTGGAATTTCAAAACAGTTTCGATCGTCTGTTGTCACCGTTGCCATGTCTTAGACATAGCAGGTGTCAGGTGTTAGAGCTACCCAGTTATCTTGAAGTACTTCCTGAGATTCTCGGAAAATGACCTCTGTTGCAACAGTAAAAGGTCTTATTTACAATACTTTTTTCGAGGAAATTTCCTAAGCATTTTATAATTATTCTAAAACAAGCCCTTTCCAAAGTTTAACACATCCTACTTAACGTGGTACAAACTCAGACTAAGGTCGATTTGAGCCGATTTGCCAGGATCATCTACCGAAACACTGTTAAAACCAAAGCAGCAAATGTTTGTTAACGTTGTTTCATCATGCGATTTCTCGGAAATCAATCCAATTTGCATGTCACGCCGAGTTCACAGGCCACTCTCATTTCGTTGAACAACTTTTGCAAACAAATTAACTTTTGCTTGAAAAATCATTTCGCAAGCGACAAAAATTAGTTTCTTAAGTGTCTCCTAATGTCGACAGAGAAACAATTTACAGTTGCCATCTATTGTAATGAGTACAAGCAAATATGTGCTTGGGTTTTAAAGAATCAAACTTTGGAGACCGGCGGAGATCTGTTCGGTCTGTGGTCCGACGATGACAGTGCAGTAATACAACTTGTATTGGGTCCAGGACGAAACTGTCAGCGAGCAGTTCACTCGTTTTACCAAGACGTGGCGTACCTGGAGAAGGTTGGCTCCAATCTGACTGGCAAGGAAGGCGTTTGCCACATTGGCGAGTGGCATTCGCATCACACAATCGGTCTTAAACAACCCAGTGGCGGAGATCAGCGAACAGTTTGGACAAACATGCCTCAATATAACTTGAAACGCTTTCTCTTGTTTATTGCAAACATTGAACCGAATGCTGGCTTTGGACAGGATGCCGTAAGCGTTGGATGCTTTCTGTTTGAAGAGACTGGAACGGAGCGTAAGATGCTACAAGGAAATTTTTACCTATTGCCGAAGGAGAGCCCTTTTCGTTCAAAATGTCTGTCGGTTTTACAGGAAGGAGCAGAATGTATGAACGAGGATGAAGAAATAGCTTCTATCTCAGAAATGCATCACAATTCATCTCCAAAAAACAACGAACGGCCTTTGATGCTTTACCAGCGTCACAAAACCTCTTGTTGCTCATTGATGTAAAATAATTGTCATGCAGTAAGAGGGAAGTAAACATATGTGTATTACAATCACTCCTCATAGCACGGTAAGCAAATTAATTTCGTTAGCAGTACAGCGTTGTTCGAACTGTCCAAAGACTTTTCGAAGACTTGAAATGAATTTTGGAACAGTACCGAGCGGAAACTGGCAAAATATGAAATCAGTAGAATCAAAGGGGCTTTGAGATCTTTTTTTTTTTCTATACGAAATGTCATCCACTTTCGCCGAAAAGCCCCAACCGATTCATGAACTTTGTCGAAATCGATCAGTTGCAAAACTTTTGCACCGTACTGTAGCAGGACAAAATACATTTCACTCAGTTTTAGCTGAAGTTTTTTACTAGCATGATGAAAATCACTGAAATACATAAAGCAATCACCCCCATGATGCGGATAATAATTGCAGATAGTTCACTCGGTCCCAGAGAAGCGTGAATTCACATACCAAGTCTGTAGTATAGACAATTCTTCCTTAGTGTCCTATAAAAGAGGCTCCACACTCCTGGAAAATATTGCAGTTATATTGGACAGGCCAATTTCACTCACGAGGGTGGTGTTGCAAATAAACGCAAGTATCCTGACTAGATTTTTTCTAAGGGTGTGATGGGGGCTAATGGTCAATCGTATTTCGTAGCCTTGAATCTCTGCTGGTGGAGACGTTCAGTTATAACAAAATCAACCTATGGTAGAGAATAATTCTTAAAGCAGTAAGCTTTTCAGGCTTATATCTCTTCTCTCGGTAAAATCAGTAGAGCGGCTTTCAATTGAGTGTCGTAAAACCATAACTAAACCAGTTACTTACCAACAAGACTAATGACTCAGCCAATCTTTAACCGTAGTAAAACCAAAACCAAAACCAAAACCAAAGTTAAATTACCAATCTCCTTCCCAGGGTCTCTCATCTTGCCGTGCCCTGGAGAGATCCTGGGAACGAAGTTGAGTAATTGCTTGATAACTTTCAACACTTAATTGAAATCGCTCTACGCAGCCGGCCTGTGTAGTAGTAGCATTAAGTAATACAAAAATGAGAAGACAAGTTAGTTCATAACAATCGAGAGCGACTCAAGTGCCAAGAAGTCCAACTCGATGGGCCCTTAAAACAGAAGCACTGGCTTCGTGATGAAATGGAAGCAACATAAGCCAGTTTCCATTAAGGACTGCTTGATGTAGGAGATTCGGTTTGGGACGGGGATAAAATATTCATGAGCACAAGTCAGAAGAAAACAAGAACATTTAAACTCTGAAATTATAGAGTTTTAAGACTGTTTCCAAATTTTTGTTATTGTTAATTATTTGGACTGATTCGATCAGGTCAAACCGGTATGATGCTGTATTGGAAGAGGGATACATGATGCTGGAACGTAAATTAATCACCTTTTTTAGGATCTTTTAGTCCTTCAATGCATGTACATTTGAACTTGATAACGCCACAGAAAAAAAAGCTGACAAGATGGCACAGTGATATTTGTGTTTTCCACTCTTGGTCTTCATTGTAGACGCTTGCTTTCGCTTCCCAACCTACCTGTCTACACAATTTCCTTTTTTTCTGTTTTGTTTCTCGATCCATGCCCTCTCGCTTTTTTCGCCGTCACAACAGAAAGCAACTTTATGGTAGCTAGTAGATGACTCCCTGACGCGGCTCTCGAGTGCAACAAATGGGTTCAGCTCCATCTCGTTCGCGGCAAAGGAAAGTTGGATTATTTTTTGAAAGTCGAAATCACGTTCGAGGATCACGTTCGAGGCAGAGTGAAGTGGGGAGATTTCTTGAAAGTGGAGAAAGTGGAAAAGAAGAATTGATCTTCAATCCAGAAACTGGGAAGTTGGAAGTGGTGAACGTTTTAGAGGCTCGTCTCAGGCCAGGACGAAAGGTTGTCACAGCAATGAACAAGCGTGGTGGGGGAGGATTCTTCATCAGATTAACTTGTACATGATAAGCTGAACAGTGAATTTAAACGTTAAAATTGCATTTTCAACGACACAAGTGTTTAAACTAGGCAGACATTTGTCGACACACCGCTGGACTTTCTTTTGGTTGAAGACACCTCTGGGAAGCTTGGATCCGATATTTTGTTTTCCATCAGTAATAACAATGTATAAATGGGACTTTGCCCAAATCAAAGTGTGTAAGCATGTTATCTTATTTGGATCTGAGATGTGTTATCACATTGCAACCTTACGAAAATTAAGTTCACTGATTTTTTTTTCTCAGTAAGGGTAATTTTTAACTTGTAACATGACCATGCATTTCCAAAAACGTTGCAATTCACTGTTGCTGATATTTTTTGCTGTTGTTAGGGTGATACCAAAAACAATGCCACTTACTACTTCCTAGAGTTCATAGAAAATGACCCGGTGTAAGCATTAGTGGTTATAGGTCAGCAAAGATATATATGCCAGTTTAGTTTCTTCCGTAATATCTTTCCTGTCCTGCTGAATATTAATGAGTGTCTTCATGCAAAATAATCAGTGTCTTTCTGGATAGTAATCAAAGTGGCTTTAAGCCATGCAACTTGGAAAATGGATCGCCTGCAAGCAGAGGCAATTTTAATTCCACTGAACTGAGTTGTTAATTCGTAGGTCATAAATTATTCATGTATCGAAGGGTTAAAGCCCACTGGCATTGTGATGAAATGTAAAAATCTCAAGGTATGAGAGTACATTAATTAATGTGACACCGTGGAAAACATTCACGAAGTCATCTTTGGTCGGCACGTTACCGCAAGGCAAGTGCACTTCGCGTTACGAAGTTATGGGACCCCTGTATTGTGGGTTCTCATTTTCTTGCCTATTTTTCATTATTAATTGATATATATTTTGTTCTCCAGTTTTTCAGTGATTCTCTCCCCACCCCACCCCACCCCACCCCACCCCACCCCCTCGTTGTAGTTTCTTTTTTTTCTAACGGCTTTTTAGCCCATCCATTGTCCCAAGTAACAAAGCGTTGGAGTTCGACTGCTCCTTAACTTTCTAGGTGTATCAGTTTTTCTACAAAGCTCTTTGTTCTGTTTGTTCAACACATAATGTATGCAGTATGCAGTACCAAGTGGAACCATTATCGGCCTGGTCGTTTATTTAGCAGCAAATATTTGTTTTTTACATATTTCTACGGAGTTTTAGTATAAATCTTCTAGAGTTCTATCACAAATGTCGTTCTCTGATTGGCTACGCTGCCAACTATCTATTCTGTGATAGACAGTGAGTAACGTAGCAGTGTGCCCTTGTTAGCAAAATGACGGCTGCCGCCGTCGTGGCATTTTTGAAGTATCTGTAAGAGAGAATTAAGATAAAGTTTTGAACGACTAGTAGATTTATACTAAAGCAATTTGATTATTCGCTCTCGATTTCTAG
The DNA here is from genome assembly GCA_019787425.1 of Platygyra sinensis. Lineage (NCBI taxonomy): Eukaryota > Metazoa > Cnidaria > Anthozoa > Scleractinia > Merulinidae > Platygyra > Platygyra sinensis. The sequence continues at coordinate 11,195 of JAHPZR010045849.1, forward strand.
TTGACTCGCGGACCGCGCTCTCGACAGCTATCAAGCGTTAGTATAAATCTACTAGCGTTCTATCATGAATGCCGTTCTCTGATTGGCTACGTTACTCACTATCTATTCTGTGATAGATAGTGAGTAGCGTAACAGTGTGCGCTTGTTGACAAAATGACGGCCGTTTCTTGGCGTTTTCGAAGTGTTGAGAAGAGGATTTAGATTAAGTTTTGAACGACTAGTAGATTTATACTAAAACAATTAGATTATTCGCTCTCGATTTCTATCGCGCGATAGTTGACGAGGGCGCAATAGAAATCTCGAGCTCATAATCTAATTTCTACAGTTAAATAGAAACACCATTTGTAACCAACCGCGCGTATTTTATTTGTTAAGACGTTTCATAGAAACTAGCTCGGGCATGCTCAGTGTTTAAAAAACAATTCTTTGAATTAGCGGAAGACATTTCATTCGCACCTTGTGTAGCGTGACGGCATGGTATTTTCCCTTCTTTAATTTTCTATTTCAGTTTCCAGTATATGATATTAAAAACCCTAATTTACAAGGTGAGATGCTCCTATCACGATATCCTTTATACAATATGTTATAACAAGGCTGCAGTCCTTGGGGAAAGTTTCCTTACTTTTTGTTTCTTTGAAAACTGACACCCGAGATCAGATTCACATCACTGATATATAAAATTTGACCTCTGCGTGTCATAAAATTCCAAGAAAAAATGAGGTTGATATTTTAGCAGTTTCGTCATCGGGTGAAATCATCCAATCATAGGGCGAAAGAATATTCTAAGAAAGACTGCATTCGTTTATTTCAATTTCAACATTTGCGTGATTTGAGTTTTCGCAACAGAGGCACCGAGAGCCAAATACAATGAGCGAGGGAGAAGACCATCGTAAAGTTGTCTGTTTTTTACAGCCTAATTTTACTGATCTTCTCAAAAACACAGAAGCTGGCGAAACACGGTTTACATTGACAGTGTTTGACGACTGCGACACGATCCACGTCCGAGTTCAATGCCTTGATACTCCAAGCAAGCCAGAAAAGCGAGTCGCTTTCATGGTCTTTAAAGAGCTGCCACCTTGCTCAGAGATTCAAGAAATTGCTTTTGGTCTGATTTCCAGTCTTCCAGCTCTCGATGAGCCGCAGCTTGCAATCTTAGTTTCTGAAGACGACCATGTCAGAGCCTGCGTGCGACCGAGGTCGTCTGAACCCTTAGAGCAAGCAGCTGTTCTGCGCCAACCGCGAAAATCCCAGCTATACTCGCGCAGTCGTGGCATACTCGAGTCGAGTCTTTTAGAGGACCGAAAAGTTGCTGTGGTTGGTCTCGGGAGTGGCGGCTCCCACGTAGCAATAGAGCTAGCTAAGGCTGGAGTAGGCAAGTTTGTATTGGTCGACTTCGATCGAATTGAGTTGCACAATATCATCCGCCATATTTGTGGTTTAAGTGACCTGGGGCGTCTGAAGACCAATGTCATGCGAGATCGTATCCTGGACAAGAACCCATTTGCCGAGGTGGAGATTTACAACACCAACATTAATAACTTAGACGACGCCAGAAGAATTCTCAAAGGATCTGACGTTGTCATTGCTGCGACCGACAATATCAGGAGCAGGCTCAATATCAACACTCTTTCCATAGAGCTTGGAATACCAACCCTCTACGGAAAATGTGCCGTGAGAGCTGCAGGAGGAGAAGTGTTGAGGGTGAGACCAAAGGTAGGTCCATGCTTCTCTTGCATCTACACTGATGCATCCATGGAAGCCAGTGCGGAAGAGATGTCCTCGTTCCGTCAAGCTCGCGAGGCTAACCCTCCTTACGTTGGAGACGATGAAGTTAAGGCTACAATTCAAGTTGGGCTGTCCTCGGACATCATTCCCATCGCCAACATGCTGGTAAAGCTGGCTCTGGTGGAGCTGTGCCGTGGTAAGGATAGCGCCCTAGCGCCGCTGGAGAAGGATCTGGCGGCTCCCTATTACATGTGGGCCAATCGTAGAGAGCAGCAGTTTGCAGGGTACCCAGAGGATGGCTTTCAAAGATTCGACCGGCCAGGAATTCTGCGGTGGTATCCAATGATGAGCGAAAGAAAATCTGACTGCAAGACATGCCAAGATATGGAGGCCAGTGCCGCAAATGTTAACTTTTTCTCTTCCCCAGGAAACTAAATGTGTGCGTTAGGAAAAGTATTCCGAATAAGAAGCATATATCTCAGTGCAGGACAGTAGAATTAGCGATAATTGAATTTAGTTTATCAGAATGACCTCTCTGGGCGCAACGCGCCATTCTATAGGCTAAGGTTTACTTTGTAAAACAAAATATAGTCTAATAGGTTTAACTGAGGCACAGACGTTGACTGTGATGATCAGTGATTGTAATTGAATTGGCAATAAAATAAATTTAACCTTACCCAAGAGGCTCAGATGTTTGCCTCTTGTTTCATCTGCATTACTAGTGCGATGGCTGTTGTTAATGTTGCTAAGATGTAAATAATGATTTCGTGACCACTAAAAGCCGTAAACCGAACCGGAAGTGGTTCAGTCGGTTATTTCTCAGAAACGCTGAAATCACTCCATTGGATAACAATTGACTTCACCGTTCAGGTGAAATGTGGCAATTTGCATACTTATGCTTCGCCCCGCGATTTTACGACAAACTCTGCAAATAAAACACTGATACAAAGGTTTATCAGTTCTTTATTTCGCGATAATTTTTCGTCTTGTCCATACGCAAGCCTCGCCATTAGTTTGTGGATATGATTCATATACAGGCATTCAGTTTATCACTACTTAGAAACGGAATACAAGCCACAAAAAATCACGTATATTTCAAATCTAAACTCAGTTTAAGCATTCATTCACGTTTACGTCCGCTATTAAAAGGAAACTAACATAAGCCAAGGCCATATGTATACGCTGGAATACGTACACGGGGTCACTGTTGGAACGTGTTCCATCTGACACGCTATTATTCTACTATAAAAGAATTAACTCGAAAATCGTCTCTGACTTCATACGTCCAGATACCGTAATAACTTGAACAATTTTCGATGTAATAATTATCGGACAGTTCCTATATTTGCTAGGGATTTCTTCTTGGCAAAGATCTCCAATGCTGCCCATCGATATCAATTCGCTGTGGTGTTCATCGAATACACAATAGTCTCCATAATCGGTTTCTGTTGAAAGTCACAAGCAACGACGTTAAAGAAACCTCCGGATCCGCTCTTGTTCATGTCCAGCATCACCGTCCGGTCAGAATTCTGCGCCTCTTGTTTCGGTTTCACCATCAACTTTCCTGTAGCAGGGTCAAACACAAGTGATTCAGAGCTACCTCCTCTGTTTTCAAGGTGCTGTTGGATGCGCTGAGGGTTAGACGACATCTTTGTAATCAGCTTTGTTGATAAACGTTTAGAAGAAGTCTCAGAATTCCTCTCCTTGTATCGCAATGCCTGTGAAGTTAGATTCAGTTAAGACTATCTCCAGATATTTACGAAGATTCAGAGCTCTCTTCCTTCTTTACCCACTGCACAACTTTCGGTTTCTACAATTAGCTCTTTTGTCACGGGGAATGACGTCATTCGCACATTTTCTTTTTCTTAGAAAGCCAATGAAACTCGAACAGACAACACTGAAAGCCCCATTTATGGACTCTAAAGCGGAAGTTACATGTTTTCAATTTTACTTCGCAAGGGGTTTTTCCCCCAAATTTCGGGTCGAATTTTAATATGCATCAATGCTAAAGCTATTATTGATTTCTTATTTAAGCTTTCGTTTTCCACATTTATTAAAGATCATCAAGGACGATTTGAAGCTAAAGCTGCTTGGAAGACAGAGAAATGGATCCAACACAGAAAAGCAACAAACGAGGTTCTAGGGAATTTGACTTTAACTTTGTAATTAAGAAGGACGAAGAAACGAGAGCGGAAGATGGCACTACAAAAATAGTAAAATCAGAGGTGGTTGCAAGCCGACTTAAGGTGATCGCTAGTGGCGGGGAATGCAGTTCAGGGAGAGAACGATTAGTATTCGATTTGCAGAGTGGAAAACTGATAGTGGAGGGTCTGGAGAGAGAGCCAAAATCAGCCCAACCTAATGCAGTGCCCGCAGATAGACAAGTCGTAGAAGAGATGGCGTCCAGTGGATGGTTTGCGAGAGAAGTTCAAAGACAGCCAGTGCCAATGACAATCGAGCCTAGGGAACATTATTCTAATCTTCCATACGCTTCCCTGACAAATAATTTTAATAATCTAGAGGTTTGTCTGGAATTTTAAATGGTTGCTAAGAATTTTTCAAATAACCTTTCGTATATATGTAAATATTTTCTCCGTATGTTACACCGGGAAACATTTGCAGAGTATACTCCCGGTCGGTCAGCATGACTTGTTCGATCAATTAATATTCGGCGGCTCTGCGAAATAAAGCCAATGTAGGAAGGACATGAAGTGTTAAATTCCTGTTTCTGTTACACAGGATTTCTATGATTACTAAGAAATATAAATTGAGCTTTGACCCTTAGTCTGCAAAAAACATTAAATGTAGTGTGGGTAGAAGTTAATTCACGTTTGTGACTGAGGTATTTCAGTAAGTAGTGAACATCACTTCTTACTTATTTGTAACGCAACGAAATAATGTTAAGAACTGAAAGGTAGATATGTACTTATAGGTTAAATAAAAGCGTAAGCTGACTTCGCGCACTGTACATAGATCACAAAGTCTTTTACGCGATTTTGGCACATTAAATACATTTTCTTAGAAACTTGCAGGTGGTTTAAGTTTGACACAATAGAAAGATGCCCTGTTGACGGTAAAAACATTTCCCAGAAAATGCGGAACACTTAAATCATAATACAGACCCTGTCAAATACTCCAATGAGCATGACTTAACCAGTCATAAAAGCTACAAATTCCGTTTTCAATTCTATTTGACGGCAAAAGAAAATACTTCCAGCACGTATTCGCATTACGACACACGTTTTTTGCCGCAACCTTCAATTATTTCCGATAATTGAAAATGCAACTTTGAAATCTTTTTTCTCGGAAATCACGCGAGTTGTTGCGCATGAGTATTGTTGTTTACCATTTTTATCGCCGAAAGCGTTAGTTGAAAATCGACTGCGAGTTTCGCCGCGTTGACCGTCCACTTTTTCACGATGGATCCAAGTAAAGAACAACTACCAAAGGTTTACCTGTTCAAGAAAGATTGTGATATGATAGAGGAACTTGTTCATTGTCGCCCAGCTGAAGAGACGGGCGGAGACTTGTATGGATTGTGGACGAGCGACGGCGAGCCTGTGCTGTTCGTAGTAACAGGACAGGGAAGAGAAGTCCAGCAAATGCTGCCACATTCCTCGTCCAAGAGCGAGAAGCTACGCGCCCTTTTACTTAGTAAAGGCCGCCTAAGCCTTGTCGGACAATGGCAGTTCAAGCGTCTTGCAGAACAAAAGGAACCGGCGATAAAAGCAGCGGTCAATCAAGAATATCGACGCCAGATCAAAAACTTTGTACTCATACTGGTAGATCATGACGATTCTACAAGGCAAATACAGTTGTCGCCGTATCTTCTATCAGGATTTCCAGTGCAAATAATGAAAGGAAAGTGTGAAACACTACCTGGAGAAAGCGTATTCAGAAAGGACGAGGGCATTAAAGAAATCGTTGATGCACTTGTGAAGAAGAACGATCCCGGAACTGAAAATGAAAGAAATCCAGAAAATTTGGGATTCAAACCGTCAGCCAAGGAGGATCTCGGTGATGGTAAAACTGAAAGCTCCATCGACGTGGAGATGAAAGATGTGTCATCTTACCGTGAAGATGTGCCTGTGTGGCAAACGGAGAATATAGCAAATCCAAGAATGCGAACCAATTTTTCATGTAGCCAACGTGATTTTAAAATTTACCTGTTTGAAGAAGATCAAAAAATGCTGGAAGATCTTGTTCTCCGTTACCCAGATATAGAGACTGGTGGGGACCTGTTCGGCTTGTGGACCACCGAGGGTGATGCAGTGGTGCACATCGTACTGGGCCCCGGCCAAGGTTGCAAACGGACAGATGTCTCATTCTACCAAGATATACCTTATCTGCAACGAAACGGCGAGCTCCTAACTCAGAACTACATGCTGTGCCACATTGGAGAATGGCACTCTCATCATCAACTGCGCCTCAGCCAGCCAAGTCAAGGTGACTCGTCGACCGTCATAACGCACTATCCTGGCCGTGACACGTGTGGCTTCCTTCTGATAATTGCCAACATCCTGTCACTATCGCGTAAACAGGTGACGCTTTCGCCTTACCTTTATACAGCAAACTCCAGGAATTCCTTCGATCTAATGGGGACAATTGTTCCTCTGCGGC
>JAHPZR010045850.1:0-35000 GCA_019787425.1 Platygyra sinensis
ACTCTGTATAAGACAATTGATAAGTGTTTGTAGAACCAACAGGACTTCTACCAAATTTGCTTTGTATCAGACGGTTTGGTGTATTTGAGACCAGAGTGGCAATTCCCATATTAGGATTTATGGCTGCAACCTCATTTTTAAACTTCTCTTCCTTTGTAATATCAATTTTTGTCTTTTTTTTGGCCTAATAAAGTTGACAAGAAATTGCCTTGCCAGACTGCTTATCATCAGGCTTGATTTTTGCTACAACTTAATCCATCACTGGCTGGGGGTGAATTGAATCCGGGGGGGGGGGGGGGTACTCCCGCGAATTTTGGATAGGGGTGTGCCGCAAAGGTTCTTAAACCCTAACCCTATTTAAGGACTAAGAAAGCGAAAACTGATACCCTTTTTAAGGCCCAAACACAAAAATGACACCCTATTCAAGGCTATTTAACCTCGTTGCAAAATCATTTTGTTAATACTTAAAGGATACATCAAGTTTAAACAAAAACATTCGTATAGGCAGTCGTTTTCACACTCCAGTATCAGATAATACAATTTAGCTTCCCTATCTAAGGACCACACCAGGAACACAGTTACAAAAAAGATACCCTATTTAAGGAACCTCAAAAACCATACCCTATTCCGCGGCACGTACCTATATAGCCCATATATGGGAGTACCCCCCCTCCCCGGGATTGAATCAACTCTGCCTTTGCAAAGTTGATGTACATACCAGAGAAGGATTTTCATCTAATTCATCATTGAGATCTTCAGTTGTTTTGCTCTCAAACAGTGAGTATAGACCCTATGCAAATATGGCTGCCTTTATATTATTCTTTTGTTCGTATTTAAAATAGCCTCACTAACCTTGCTTTTGAGACAAAAATTGTAAAGAATTTATCCCGAACGAAGTTAGTGAGGCTGTTTTGAATACGAACAAAAGAATGATTTTAAGGTAGCCATTTTTGCATAGTGTCTATTTCAGTACAAATTTTCAACATGAGAGCTAGTGTGATTACAATAACCAACTTTTCCCGCAGCACATGTGCAAGTAGCATGCATTACTTGTGCAGATATAATGCAAAGGGCAACTTGTATAGTATGAGGATCTTCATGTTTTTTTATAGCTGTGATAACACTTACAAGGTAAAAATAGTTTTCATCATTATTTGCTTCAAAAGCCTTTAAATATTCATCTTGCAGAAAAGTCTTTCCACGTTTCAAACTTGTAGGAACAGAATGGTTGTCCACACTTCCCATCCTTTTACCAGAACAGTTTTCTATGTGCTTTTTCATTTCCGCTTTGGTAAACAAAGGCAACTTGTCAAGAGTTTTTCCCCAGCCAGTAGTTGGGTATTTAATTTCAGTAACTTCTTTACTGTGGGATGAAGATCCTGGAAGGGAGATAGAGCATTCCCTGGCTTTTGGCTTCGTGTAGATCTTGTTTGGATCAGGGTCGACTATAATTTTATCCTTGCCACTTGCAATGTACTCCTCGACTCTGATACTAGATATAACACATTTTACACTACTTTGAAATGTTTGGATTGTAATTCGCCAATATATCACAGCAGCCTTTCATACAGCGGCGAGATTTAAGCCTAAAAAATGTTAAATTTTGGTTCAAAGGTTTTGTTTTCTAGTGAAAAAAATAAGGGATTTAATTTCTTCTTGTAAAACATCAAAAATTGGATACAAGAACATACCGCTTTATTAATTGTGCTTATACGGTCATTCCTATACATGAATCACCCCTACATCGCAGCCAAAATAAAGGATTGGCTATTTTCATCTCTGCTGGCTCTCTTCCGTGAAGACTAGCTCCAGGAATATAATTTTCCGTGGGCAAAACCGGCGCTGTAAACATGTTTTATCCAGGTGTCGCCATATTTATTTGAGTTACTATCCTCACCCTCCTCGTTTCCATGTTCTCGTACCGAGGCTCACCCGAGCCATCCACCATTATGAATTCGGTGTATAGCACAGTACCGAATCAAATGCTAGGAAATATATGTGTCGTGTATGGACAGTGGATAGGACAAGACTCATCAAACTGCACAAACCTTGCAGTGTATTCTGTGACCAACACTGAGGCCTTCCAAACTGGAAGCGTAGGGTGACCTGGGTATTCAAATTATATTGGGGGAATGTCTTAGGGAGTAGGGATGATGCAGTGGTGAGGGCACTTGCCTTCCACCAATGTGACCAGGGTTCTATTCTGTTGCAATGATTTTGTTGCTGGTTCTCACCATGCTCGGAGGGTTTTCTCCAGGTTCTCCGGCTTTCCTCCCTCCACAAAATCCAACATCCTTAAATGCTAGAGGACCCGCATGAAAACCAGCTAAGACTGATGTGGTTTCTGCAGACTAAATATTTTAATTTTAATCGCCACCAAAGATCGTCGGGTTTCACGCAGACAAAAAAGCTCAAATGCTTGTTTCAAGGTGGACATTAAAGCATCGTATTGTGAAGTATGGGCTAGGTGATGGCCTTTGGCAAAAGGAGATCAGACAGGATGAGCAACTAGACAATCTCACAGGACTTTTTATTATTAATTAATCGAAGGGATCGAAGCAGGGAGAGTATTGACCACTTTGCCCCTTAAGATTGTAAATATTAATCTTATGTTTACACATATAAGTAGGTCATAAGTGTTATTGCCCCCGCAGGGGACTCCCCGCGTAATAGAGAGAGAAGAAGAGAGAATGTAGGTATTTCCGGTATATAGCCGCAAAAAATCTCGATTTGATCGCTTGCACGCCCGCAAGGTATCGACGTTTTTCCCGCAAACGCTCATGGGAGGCCAGCAAAGGGACACGGGCGCGAGGACTTTCGGGATCGGTGTCTTTGCCACGAGCTTTGTCCTTGGTTTAGATCTGGAGTTCAAGCGTCCCTGAAAAGCGTTTGTATTTGCCGGCCTCCATTACTATTTCAGCGCGATCAAATAAGTTCGCTTCGAAATGGCCGAGATTATGATCTAAAACAAATTGAAAACGCTTTCAGAGATCCTGAAGATGGATTTTGGGGGAAAACAGCTCAGAGAGTCCTGAAGTATACTAGATCGAAATTCGAGGCCAGTGTGGTTCATTTGCGACTAAATAGCTAAATCAGTACAGTACCTTCCGATCGTCAGAATTACCCAAGGATATCAATAAGGTGACATGCCTGCGCGACTCCCATTCACGTGTAGTAGCCGCTAAGGAAGTTTTGCCCCTTTTGTATGGTACGATCAGAGGATCTTTGAATATTTCGCTAAGCACTAATCCTGTGTTTTCAGGGAGACATTTCGTCAGAGTAAAGCCGTTAGAGGTCATATTTCTGTGTGGCTTCCGCTGTTATCCGCTTGTAATTTGCAGAGTTTGACACCTCTGTTTTTTGCCAGTTTTTTTTTTCTTGATATTGCAAGATATGTTTTGGGTTCTCTCAAATGTTAGCTCTGGAGGAATAAAGTTTGAAATATTCCTTTGGCATCTCGTTTATTTGGATGGCTTATTTTCACAGAGTAATCTTACGGCAGGGATCCAAATGTAAACGTTTTGCGGCGTTTTCATTGAGGACAAAAAGCTTGACTCTAATTTGCATATATGGCGACTGTAACGCGATACTTATACACCGAATGCAAATATGGCGGACCACTCGGTCGTCGCCCGGGACGAGTCGAATGAAAGCGAGGCTAGTTGGGCTTCGATGTTTTGTTTTGACAATGCTTTTCGAGAAAAGTCTTGCTTCGTAGTCGATTTGTTTCGCCCTCCCTACGCGTTTTTGTGTTCCTGAATGCCACCGCAACAGAGTGGAATCTTCCACAGCAGAGAAGGTGTTCTTTTTTTCAGTTTTCTCGTTCGCCTCTGAGGGGAAACCAAAGAGACGGAGGCAAGGAGTTCTGAGGAGTTCACATTCGCCGAAGGAACTGTTTAAGTTCAGGTTGGAATCGATCTAAGAAAATGTGTAAGCGATCGCATTTAGCTCTAAGTTGTTGTCATTTGGCTCAATGCTTTCACTGGTTTCAGTAACGGGGCAGTTGAAGTTCATTTGCTTGGTTATTGCACCGTAGTATTTATATTTACTTCGTGCGATTCCGTGCAATCATGCGAGTGGACGCGAACGCAAATAACTTCTTCCTTTGAGATAGAGGATATCATTCAAGGAGACCTTTTCTTTACCCTGGGGAGGGTATTGGCCATGAAAACCGTGTTGGAACACCACCAGACACCACATTAGCTCGTCATTTAAACGATTTTTCTGAGATCTATCCTGAAACGTAGCAAACAATAGCAAACTTTAGTCCCCGCGGCGATCGTGAACTCCTTTTCTCCGTCTCAACGAATTGCATTGATCCACTATTTTCCCTTAGAGGTTAACGGTGGAAGATTTCTATCCCCTCTCGTCGCATTCAGAAACACAGCAACTCGTAGGCACAGCGAAATAAAACAACAGGTCGACCACAAAGCAAGAGTTTCCTGGCCGGGAAGCATTTTAAAACAAAACATCGAAGCCCAACTAGCCTCGCTTTCATTCGCTTTCATTCGACTCGTCCCGGGCGACGACCGAGTGGTCCGCCATATTTGCATTCGGTGTATGTTTACATTTCACTTCTGTTGTACTTTCGAGATACGTTTGCTCGTACACTCTTTTCTTTTCTAAGGATGTTATTTTTCCGGCCCAGACTGAATATTCATATTTTTCTGCCGATTTTAGGCTGAAAATATTCTTGTATTATTCTTACATTATAGCTTATGACATTTTCGTTTTATTTAGAATTTATTAGGCTATCAAGTACAAGTGTTTGGTTTCTGGATCTGGATCGCGTTCAGCACATTGTGCATGTGCTCTGGACACCACTTTTCGTAGCGAGGCCAAGATGTCACGTCAAAATATATTCTTATATAAAAAAGAGTTCATATCAAGACAATTGTTTTTTTTTTTTAGTATCAGACTAGAACAATAACGTTCAATATTATTGTTTCAATGAGCAGAAATATAAGAAAGCGGGGGCAGCTTTAGTGATAACTATTACTAGTTTTACTTTATAATGATATTACAATTGAATGGCTTGGTGCAAGACAGTCGTAAGTGACTTTTTCGGGTAAATTTTTTTTCCTTCAAAAGTGCCTGAATTTTTGCATGCGCTTTTCAATTTAGTAGAAAAACTTTCTCCTGTATCTTTTTTTTGGCTGAAATGTTCTTGTTCCGCTTTGCAATGCGTTCATTGTGCACGCTTCGATATTTTGACTTCGTTTTTCTCAGAAGCAGAGTGCAAACCAGCCGAAAAAAATACAAGGGAATGTTTTACTACTTAATTGAAAAGCATATGCAAAAATTCAGGCACTTTTGAAGGAAAAGTTTTACCCGAAAAAGTCACTTACGACTGTCTTGCACCAAGCCATTCAATTATTGTTTGTGTAACTTTTTATTTGTTATTTATACACGACCCCACAAGCTGCATAGCTTAGATACTCATCGTGTCTAAATAAAGGTTTTACTTACTAACTAACTATCTAACTAACTAACTAACTAACTAGCTAGCTAACTATCTAACTAGCTAACTAACTAACTAACTAACTAACTAGCTAACTATCTAACTAACTAACTAACTAACCAACTAACTAGCTAACTATCTAACTAACTAACTTACTAACTAACTAACTAGCTAACTAACTAACTAACTTACTAACTAACTAACTAACTTACTAACTAGCTAACTAACTAACTAGCTAACTAACTAACTAGCTAGCTAGCTAACTAACTTACTAACTAACTTACTAACTAACCAACTTACTAACTAACTAGCTAACTAACTAACTTACTAACTAACTAATTAACTAACTTACTAACTAACTAACTAACTAACTTACTAACTAACTAACTAACTAACTAACTTGCTAACTAACTAACTAACTTACTTACTAACTTACTAACTAACTAACTTACTAACTAACTAACTAACTAGCTAGCTAACTAACTAACCAACTAACTAACTAACTAACTAACTAACTAACTTACTAACTTAGTAACTTACTTACTTGCTTGCTTACTTACTTGCTTGCTTACCTGCTTGCTTGCTTGCTTGCTTGCTTGCTTGCTAACTTACTTACTAAGACACCATCACATTTTCAACCCTATGATTATTTCTCACTCTTGATGGCCACTCAAACCTTTGCAGCATTGTAGGGAACAAATCTAGGACAATCTTACTTCGGTTAATAGTAGAACATTGAAAAAAGATCAATTTTAAAACGAGAAAAACCATCAATACCCCCATGTATGACGAATGTTCATAGTGTCACCAGGCTATGATGTCCGTCAATATGCCACAAGCTATTTGGACTAGCCATAATGCGATCTCCTAGAACTGGATTACGACAGCCCAACGGACTTTAGAGTTTACAGGGTCAACATGGCCAATACTCTGTAACTGAGACAGCGAGTAGTTTTGAAAGTAAAAGGCGACGTTTATTGTTCAGCAGGCAATATGCAAATAAATACATGTACCAATGTGACAAGCAAAAATGTAGAAATATTTCCTGTAATACAAGATAAGTGCATCACAAAAACTCGGAAATCACACTCCGAAAACTCAGACCTCTCTCAGTTCTTAAAAGACAAAAAATGTTTGATGGTTTCGCAATGTCCCGTCCGGTGGATACAAAACTGACTTCAATTTGAACAACATTATATTGACTCTGTCTTTCTATTTCTTCCGGAAAATATTCACCATCAAATGTGTCGGCTTATATTTTAAACCTTGTTAGTTTTAAGTTCACGGTTTGATCAATGTGACAGCGATAAAACGGATAAGATAAACATATCGCTCCTTTCTAGCATGGCTGCAGCCTATATGAACATTGAAGAATTGAGACGAGTTTAATTTTCTTTTTTAAATTTTGAGGGGTCTGAGGTCTGAGTTTTTCATGACACAGTACAAAGAAGGTGTCCAGACACCAAGGGATACAAAGTCCCATGATACTCGTAAACCGTTCTACAAGATTGTCTAGTTAAATTATTGAAAATTGTCGAGAAGCCTGAGCTGTTAGCTCTGCCCATAGCTCCAGTTTAGCCCATGTAACACTTTTGTTTGGAGTCTTACATTTTTGGTCACCCTTCGTCCGCCATGTTGCATTCAGAAATTATAGAGCGGGAGCTAGGACCTAATGATGCGCAAATGTGGTGCGTAGAAAATGTTGAATGAATATTTCGATCGTGAATGTGAACGAATATAACGCGTTGAATGTGAATGAAGACATCTCATAGATGTGAGTAAATATAATGGTGAATAAGAAATACACTGTTAAATGTGAATTAATATATTTCTTGAACGTAAACTCGGTTGTTGAATGTGAATAAATATATTCGTGAATAACAATAACAGCATTGAATGTGAATGCATTGAATGTGAATATAAACTTTGTGAATTTTGCACCATTTCGCCAACCATAGGTTTCATGTTTTCTTTTGTTTTTGCAAGGGAAAATGGTAGTCAAGATTCATGATCAAAGCGTGGTTTCGCATGTTTACAAGTATGAATAAAAAGTTAGTCAAGGTTTCATGTTCAAAGCAAGCGAGCGTTCTCAAGTTTGAATAAAAAAGTTATTCGAAAGTGAAGTGAATGATCAAAGCGTGGTTTCACGTGTTCACAACCTTTGAATAAAAAGTTGGTCATAGCTTCATGTGCAAAGCGTGCATTCACAAGTCTGAATATAAAGTTATTCCCCTGATCACTAAGCGTGGTTTCGCATGTTCCGAGTTTGAATAAAAAGTTTTAAGGTTTCATCTGCAAAGTGAATGTTTACAAGGTTAAATAAAAGTTAGTCGAATGATCAACTCGTGGTTTTGCATGTTCACAATCTTTGAATAAACAGTTAGTCGAGTTTCGCGCATAACAGCAAATCAGACGGGAGTGATGAGAGGCAGCTGTATTCACAGGCTACAAAGTTGGCGAAGAAATTGTTGACATTGGTGGTGTTGCTGTGTTGAGATTTAGTTATTGTGACCATCGATTTCTAAAACAAATAACTAAACTGGATGTGAATCAAATTCATCAAAATTTGCATACGAGTCAGACCCAAGTCGTGACAGGTAAAGCAACACGATTAAAATGGCCTGGTAGAACTTCTTTCACGTGTGTGTATAATGAGTGGAAAAGTTTCTGAGAAAGACTTGTCATCAGTGGTGTAAGCCATAAAAGAAACATCCTGTGTGGGTTCGTATTCAGAGCGCTGTTCACAAACGGGCCCGGAGGGGTACTCCCTTATAAGAGCTTAATGGGGATGTGCGGCAAGCCAGGGTATGTTTTTCGGGATTTTTGTCTTAAACAGGGTATCGAATTTGTCATTTTTTGTCTTAATCAGGGTATCGGTTTGTCAATTTTTGTCTTAAATGGGGTATCTTTTCTTGGATGATAAACGGCAAAATTTTTACAAGCTCTTCTAAATTATTATTATTGACTTCCATTTACTTTGGCATTGATAACAGGCACATTATTAAATTTCCATTGATTACACAACAAGAAAGCCACACAATTTGTAACTGCAACTTTTAATTTATGTCTTAAACAGGGTATCAAAAATCGGAATTCTGTCTTAAGCAGGGTAGGAAAATCAGCGATATTTGTCTTAAACAGGGTCAGGGTATGAGGGGCCGGGCCGCACCTCCCCACCCAGGAATATATCGAGTACCCCCCCCCCCCCGGGCAAACGGGCTCCTTTAATGATTCTGCTGAAATACGATGCACCGGTATTAAATTTAGTTTGAACACATTCCATAGCCGTTGCGATAGATGTAGTGTTGGTAAGTGATGAAAACATCATCTCTGTTCTGTTCGAAAAGGATAACCCATTTATATCAATAAGCACATGCTTTCTATCTAACTCGTATACACTTGCAACAGCGTATCAGGAGAAGTCTTCATGTAGTCTGTAGTTGTCCAGTTTTTTAGTGCTGTCAAGCTTGCCTATTCTTTAGAACGATAACCCGCTGACAACAGAAAGACAATTAAGCTAGCTCATTGCCCCCGCAGGGTTTTAGCCTCTGGGCCCAGAGGCCAAAACCCGAGGAGGCATCATTGTGGTCCGTGCGTAAATAGAAGAAGTACTTACAGTATGGATATACAGTCGATATTACCAGACGAAATCTCGAGTTGGCTAAAATGCGACCGCTAACAGTCTTGGGAGGTGTGACATTTTCGCCCGCTAAAGGTGTCGGGAGTTGATGACGAGTGTTTGATTTGATTGGCTGTTGGCCATAACAATCACGACGTCACTGCTGGCGCTTGATTTAATTGGTTGACAGGCAGAACGCTTTGATGTTGAGACGATAAAGGCGATATCGATTACTTGATGTAAATGCTCACGCCACTAAGGTTGCAGCACATGGTCTGAGGAGGTAAACTCGGTTAATTCGAAGTCCCCGCTATTTCGAAGTATACTAGCGCGATCAAATAAATTCGCTTCGCTTCGAAATGGCCTAGATTATGATCTAAAACAAATTGAAAACGCTTTCAGAGGTCCTGAAGTTGAATTTTGGGAGAAAAACAGCTCAGAGGGTATCGTAGGAAATTCTGAAGTATACTAGAAATTCGAGGCAAGTGTGGTTCAGTTGCAACTAAAGAGCTAAATACAGTACCCTTTCGATCGTCAGAATTACCCAAGGATAACAATAAGGTGAGAGGCCTGCGCGACTCCCATCCACGTGTAATAGCTGGTAATAGCCGCGTAGGAAGTTTTGTTCGAACTAGTATATTAAGATCTGCCCCTTTTGTATGGTACGATCGGGAGGTATTTGAATATTTCGCTAAGCAATAATCCTGTGTTTTCAGGAGGACATTTCATCAGAGTAGAGCCGTGGCTTCCGTTGTTATCCGCGTGTAATTTGCAGAGTTTGACACCCGTTTTTTTGCCAGTTTTTTTCTCTGGTTAGCTCTGAAGGGATGAAGTTTGAAATACTCCTTTGGCATCTCGTTTTGTTTGGATGGCTTATTTTTACTGAGTAATCGTACGAAGCGTAGAGCCCATGTGACGACTGGGTGACTGGCAGGGATTCAAATGTTGCGGCGTTTTCGTTGAGGACAAAAAGCTTGACTCTAATTTGCATATATGGCGACTGTAACGCGAAACTTCTGTTTACGTCTCACTACCCTGCGAACAGGCTTCCGGTTGGGTTGGGTTTAGGGCGAGATAGCCAGTGTAGTCTAGGGCAAGCGGGACGAGCCTAGAGCGGTCTGATGAGGAGGGAGTGCGCAGGGGAGCCCTAGACATTCCATTGATGCCGCCGTTCCATGATACCAGCTCCTGGTATCAAGATCTGATTGGTTGAATCGATGACTGTTGACAGCTCTGAGATAAATAATTGACAGATCTTGACAGCTGCTTGTAAATTAGCATAATTCTTGCCGAGACCGTCAACAACGGCTTCCGTGTGCACTGCACAGTTCACTGACGACGAATTTGAAGCAGCTTTGAGCAATTCTTTGCAACATTTTCGTCATATCTCTTGTTTGAAACGTGAGTAGAAGCTATGCCTGGAAACTGTGGCGTAGAAGCGCAATGTTTTCGGAATTCTACAGACTGGTTTCGGGAAGAGCCTAATTTTTCAATTGCTGCCGCGTCTATAATGGTAAACAGTGGTAAATAAAATAGGTTTATTTCTCCTTTGATTGTTCTAGTGCCACAGGATTTAAATTTAACTCGTTACGCGCAAGTCTAGTCGACTGTGTTGCGTGTTGTATATGCCATTATTCGGCTTAGTTCTGATTGTAGACCTCTTAAAACTTGCCGCCCAGCACGATCTAACGGCTCTAGTTTTCTAATTTTCTCGTAGGAGTCGTGTTTGGCCTGTCTACTTTACCATCAATTAAGGTAGATTGTTATAAAAAGCCGATTCATCAGCGCGGGGAAACCCATCAATTTTGACATGTTTAATTACCTCCTTGACAGATATGTAACAGGCCAATCACTAAGGGGCGGAACGGTACATTGAAAACAATGTCTACAGGCTCCCCCGCGTCCCACTCGCTTCGCTCGCGGAGTCACGACGCTACGACTCCCACTCGCTCGCCGAATTTTTTTTTTCCGACCTCGCTGGGAGCCTGTTCGCAGGCTAACGTCTCACGTCTGTCACTTCTGTTCTGCTTTCGCGAGATACGTTTGCTCGTACACTCTTTTCCTTTATAAGAATGTCGTTTTTCCGGCGCAGGCTGAATATTCTTATTTTTCTACCGATTTTAGACTGAAAGTATTCTTGTATTATTCCTACATTATAGCTTATGACATTTCCGTTTTAGAATTTATAGGGGTATCAATTACAAGTATTTGGTGTCTGGATCTGTATCGCGTTACATTGTGCATGTGCTCCACCGCTTTTCGTTGCAGTCAGCGAGGCCAAGATGTCACGCCAAACAACACTTGGCCGTTTTGGCTTTGAAAAAAGCATTTCGCACAGAAATAGCGTGATGGAAACGAAAGTACCCGATTTTGTTTCAACTATATCAAGGACAATTGAGTGTAATCACTTAAAACTGTAATCATAAAACTGCATTGTATTTATTCTTAAAATACTCTTAAAATTTTGCAAATTTTAGCCTAGATATTGTTATAAAATATGTTCTTATATAAAAAGAGCTAGTGTATATCAAGACAACTGGTTTGTTTCAGTATCAGACTAAAACAACAGAGTGGTTGGATATTTTTTTCCAGAATGCACTTTGCGCGAGTATTATGTAAAGAATATATCATGTGATAGAATGAATTAAACAGAATGTGTTGGTTTAGTTAACTTAGTTGATTCTTTGGATCATATTCATGATAATATGCCTAAGTTTCTTGAACAGTATGAGTGACATAGTTTTCAAAAAAAATATAAAATTTTAGTTCATACAATAACGTTCAATATTATTATTTCCAATCAGCAGAAATAAAAGAAAGCAGGGGCAGCTTTAGTGATAACTATTACTAGTACATAGTAATGAACAGACGTGTATATGCGTATGTGGGTATATACGCCTTTTTATACAGACATACACGTACAACTATACGTACATACTCCTATACTTGTACACACATGTGTATACTTATACGCACATACGCGTATAAGTATGCGCGTATGTTTAAACGCGTATTATGTGCGTTTTTTGGTTAACGTATATCTGAGCGGCACTGTAGCACTTCGTCCACCCTTTGTGCAGTAATGGCCATGCAAGAGTACTTTCTCTTAGCTAAGCCGGAACAGGAACCCTTGTTTTATTTCCAATCAGGTAGTTATCTAACCCATAGTATGGTGTCGCACCTCCTCAGGGATAGTTCAAGGACTGCAGGTCTCCCTATCAGAGCCTTAAGGGTCATAGCTTTCATGTAGAAGCGGCATCTGTGACCGCCGTGGCAGGCTTGCCAGATTGACTTAAGTTCCAGGTCGTTGGTCCTCAGACTGTTACCAGCTTTATATTAGAACTCCTTAATTTACATTATAGTCTGTTGCCCCTAGGATGGCTGCCGTTTCAGGGTGCTTCTCGCTAACCCAGCTTCTTAGTGGTTTTCATTACCTCATGGTATGACGTATGGGGTTTAGGGTTTGGGGGCGAAATTCAATTAAAAATCACTCACTCATTCACTCACTCACTCACTCACTCACTTGTTAGACAATTAATTTATGCATTAAACCTGGATTAAACACGTTTTCCCCGTATCTCCCCCTCTCCGACAAGTTTGCCTTATTGTTGCCCCCGCAGGGTTTTTGGCCCCAGAGGGCCAAAAACCCGAGGAGGCACCTTAGGACTCCCCGCGTAATAGAGAGAGAAGAAGAGAGAATGTAGGTATTTCCGGTATATAGCCGCAAAAAATCTCGATTTGATCGCTTGCACGCCCGCAAGGGATCGACGTTTTTCCCGCAAACGCTCATGGGAGGCCAGCAAAGGGACACGGGCGCGAGGACTTGCGGGATCGGCGTCTTTGCCACGAGCTTTGTCCTTGGTTTAGATCTCGAGTTCAAGCGTCCCTGAAAAGCGTTTGTATTTGCCGGCCTCCATTACTATTGCAGCTCGATTAAATTAGCTCGCTTCGAAATGGCCGAGATTATGATCTAAAACAAATTGAAAACGCTTTCAGAGATCCTGAAGATGGATTTTGGGGGAAAAACAGCTCAGAGAGTCCTGAAGTATACTAGATCGAAATTCGAGGCCAGTGTGGTTCATTTGCGACTAAATAGCTAAATCAGTATAGTACCTTCCGATCGTCAGAATTACCCAAGGATAACAATAAGGTGACAGGCCTGCGCGACTCCCATTCACGTGTAGTAGCCGCTTAGGAAGTTTTGCCCCTTTTGTATGGTACGATCGGAGGATCTTTGAATATTTCGCTAAGCACTAATCCTGTGTTTTCAGGGAGACATTTCGTCAGAGTAAAGCCGTTAGAGGTCATATTTCTGTGTGGCTTCCGCTGTTATCCGCTTGTAATTTGCAGAGTTTGACACCTCTGTTTTTTTTTGCCAGTTTTTTTCTCTTGATATTGCAAGATATGTTTTAGGTTCTCTCAAATGTTAGCTCTGGAGGAATAAAGTTTGAAATATTCCTTTGGCATCTCGTTTATTTGGATGGCTTATTTTCACTGAGTAATCTTACGGCAGGGATCCAAATGTAAATGTTTTGCTGCGTTTTCAATGAGGACAAAAAGCTTGACTCTAATTTGCATTTATGGCGACTGTAACGCGATACTTTTAATTACATTTCACCTCTGTTGTGCTTTCGAGATACGTTTGCTCGTACACTCTTTTCTTTTCTAAGGATGTTATTTTTCCGGCCCAGACTGAATATTCTTATTTTTCTGCCGATTTTAGGCTGAAAATATTCTTGTATTATTCTTACATTATAGCTTATGGCATTTTCGTTTTATTTAGAATTTATTAGGCTATCAAGTACAAGTGTTTGGTTTCTGGATCTGGATCGCGTTCAGCACATTGTGCATGTGCTCTGGACACCACTTTTCGTAGCGAGGCCAAGATGTCACATCAAAATATATTCTTATATAAAAAAGAGTTCATATCAAGACAATTGTTTTTTTTTTAGTATCCGACTAGAACAATAACGTTCAATATTTTTGTTTCAATGAGCAGAAATAAAAGAAAGCGGGGGCAGCTTTAGTGATAACTATTACTAGTTTATGCTATTGTGTCAGTGTACGTGGGGGGAGGTACAAAGGCGAGAGTATGTCCAACTATACTTGGACAGATTCAAAATGGCGTCCTGTCCCTGAGAAGCGTGATGGCTTTTTGTTTCCAAAGCTGATCGGAACCTACCTTTGTAGGTTCCATTCGTTGGGAAAGTTTTCGGAAAATATTGTCACACGCCAGCATATTACACATGATGTTGACAAACATTGTACATAATTTCTTCTTGTTGCTGTCATCATACTTGAAGCATTTTTGGGTGGTACATTATCAGGTACATTATGATAAACACGCAATATTTCACCAGATTGAATTATATAGAAATCTTGAGTTCTAATAAAAGCACTGTGAAGTAGCAATACATGTACCATCTGGACTTTAATTTTTTTATGTTTGTTTGACTTTTACCCTGACATGGTAACAGTCTGTGAAATCAATGTATTACAATATTTTAAATGCAAGTACTATAGAAAAGAAAATCATTTCATAGTTCTCCAACTTCAGTTTTAAGCAACTTATTCATTACCTTTGCAATGCCCCCAGGGGGGATTAAACCCAGAAAAATTGGGAGGGGGTGTGCAGCCTGCTTCTCAAATCCCTTACCCTAGCTGTGACCAAAATCTGTGATATTCCCTATCCTATTTATGACCTGACCAAAAATTTAAAACCCTATTTATATTAATTCTGACTCGTATATAAAAACCCTGTTTCTGACCAGTTCCCTAGTTCAGACCAATGTAAAATTAGCATAAACATAATTTGTGATGGGCTTTTGTTGATTTTCTTTTTGATAATGATGAAAAAGTGGCTTCTTGAAAACATACCCATATCAAGGCTAGAGTGCAACAACCATACCCTTTTTATGATCAAGATGGCCGAAATAAGCTTTAATTGATACCCTATTTATGACCAAAACAGCTGAAAAACCATACCCTTCCCCGGGGGGTGTCATGCATTCTAACATTTTCTTATTTGAAGTAAGTAACTTCATTGTTCTGCTCTGTAATCCCTGATTATCATAAATTGGTTAATAGCCCCACATACGTTCTTTTCACTATAACAAGTTCGCTGGTGATTTTAGCAAATCTGTGAATTATATACTTCCCAGGGAGCTTAGTGCAACAGGCAAGATTTTAAAATTCTGCCAAACTTAATGACAACATATTGCTCCAATATCAACAAAAAAAAAAACAGTTATGTACCAGTGAGAATAAAAATTGTAAATCACAACAATTATAACTTCTGAACAACAAAATATTTAATAATTACGTTATATATTTTATTGAAAAATTTCCCTTTAAAAGAACTGTGTAGTTCAATGTAATGTTTTTAATGATCTGATCTCTACCACAAAAAGAATTTCCTGTGCTTTGTGCCCACTCCCCCTCTGTCCACTCCTACCACTTTTACATCTAGCATGTGTCTTTCTATCATTGGGCCTTATAATATATGAATATTTACTGGATGTACTGTAGAATGACAAAGTATAAAAATATTTTTGGTGACATTAACATACCAGTTTCAAAATGTTTCTTCAACAATAACTGTTTTTTAAAAAAAAATAAATAAATAAATAAACAGTAGTATTTCAGATGTCTCTACAACGAACGCGCCCTTAATGGTATCAATTGAAACAATCACTAACAAAAAAACATACCAAAAAAATCCATTTCCAGGAAAAAATGCCTATTTGCAAAGATCAGCAGATTGCCTATTTCCTGTTGATTAACAATGTTCCCGATTTCGAAAAATGTCAATTCCCTTTCTGAGTAATAATAACAATCTTTTCCTAAACAGTAACTCTCTTTTTGAACTAAGTCAATCCCTTCTCAGTTACAAACATAACAATTGTGCCGGCACGTGTAGCCTACGAACAAAAGTATAAACTTTGCAAAGATCGCCAGATCGCAGGGTACTCAAGGGTGCAAACAATTCATACCATGAGGTTGCTCTAAGGAGCCTTTGATTTGCTTGGGGGGATGCATTGCTTTGCATGCATCAGTGGTGGTTAAGTCTGCACCGCGACTTCCCCCTAGCTTGTTGACCTCGTTGCCTTTGAATATCGCCTGCTAACCGATACTCTTGTCCGATCCAGCACATGCTATTTTGCATTTAGCTCGCAGTGTTCGGGAGATAAGTGAGGTTGTTTGTCACGCAATAGGGAGAAATCGCACAGGCTAACCTAACGCAAGGCAGTGCTCCCCCCATTAACGCCAACTTGAGTCGTTCTTTGTCTTTATTTAGTAGCCCGCATGTCAAATAAACATTGTGCCGCAGTTGGTGGGTTTTGCTAAGGAACAGTGACATTAACATATTTTATTCTTTCATTTATTTGCATTAGAACATTGTTCACCAATGTTGGCTGATGGGGATCTCGTAAAATTAACCAAAAAGGTTGAAGAGGAACACAAGGAATGTGTGCGTGTCTTGCCATACAGAAAAGAATGTGAACAGGTTGAGGTGTGTTTATACGTTTACAGTGGCAAGTCTGGCATATTAAAAGACTTGAAAGAAGCAGCCGAAGAAGTCTTCGCACACAAACAGGTTAATGTTTGTTGCTTAGATCTGTACAACAAGGGATCAAGAGTGCTTAAAGTCAGAAATCTTGAGTATCCTTCTGGGAAACCAGGAAGACTACAAGGAGATCAGGTAGATAAAATCAGTGAGATTATCAGTAAAAATCTACCTGTCTTCTCTAACTATCGTAATGTCACTGCCGTACAACCCTCTTTAAAAATAACAGATTCAAAGCAAACAACAGAGCCATGTATCACTGTCTATGTGCTTGGAAAAGGACACATTCCTATCGGCGAGTCTGAGCTTCCTCAGAGTGTTGGTGGTTACCGTGTGGATGTGGTGGATGGATTTTGGCATCAGACAGATGGAAAATCATGGCAATCACGGGAACCAAAAGCCTCACAAAAGTCATTCAATTATCTTCGTTTGGGTGCCAGCATTGGTGGCAAAGGGGAAAAAGCATCAGGGACTCTAGGAGCGATCGTGGAAGGCAAAAATGTTGTGGAAGAAGAAGAAAAATGTGGTAAATTCTATTTGCTGACTTGTAATCATGTGCTGAATGGTGAAAAACAGCCGGAGATTATTCATCCTTCTTTGTATGACTATCGGAACGTTGCATTGTGGAATTTATGGTTCTACATGGAGCGATTAAAAGAGGTAGCCCCTGGACCTCGTGCAGGTGAAGTTGATAATCTTCTTCGTGATCTTGATGCTCTTGATGATGTTGATGATGTTGTTAAGTTTGAAATTCAGGTAAAACGTATGTTCAAGGTGGTCCACGAAATAGAAGCAGAACATATTAAGCTTATTAGAGATAATAACACAAATCCTGATGAAATCGTCGAATTCAAGGATGAGAAGTACAAACAGGTCTTGAGATATTATTTTCCAGATGGTGTTGGAGCACGGAAAAAGCGTGTAGAGATCTTGCTTAATAGAAAACTACCCGAGTTAGAGCAGTTCAAGCACAATGTTGTGCATTGTCTAGAAAATCCACCAAGAAATGTAGCAACCTTTGTAAAAGGTATTAAGAGCAATGTACAGTTTGATGGCAAGAAATATTATGTGGATGCTGCTGTTGCTGAGTTGAGCCAACATGAAGTGGATGTTTTAAGAAACAGTGGCACAATTGAATTAGTTGGCTCGCCGTACTCCCCCAACGGAAATTGCATAGCAACGAATGATATAAAGAAGGCTCGGGAGTTGTGTAAGAGTGGTCGAACAACGGAATTCACTACCACAAAAGACCTTGTCTGTAAGTGGGATGATGCGCCAGCTTATATGCGGGATAGCCCTGCCTTTAAGCTATCAGACGATGGCCTTCATGCTGTTTTGGAGCTTGCTGCGATCCAAAATTACATAGTGAATGAACCTGATCCTGAGAAAGAGTGGCACCATAACTGCTTGTGCATCCCAAGCGAGCAATTACCATTTGCACGTTGCGGGGATTCGGGGGCAGTTGTTTTCGAGAAATGTGATGGGACTTCAATTGAACCCAGGTGCTTGTCAGGGCTTGGACTTGTCTTTGGAGTTTTTGAGACTTCATATAAATCTCTTGCTTTGGCATCACCATTAGATGTTACTCTCAAAAAGCTATCCCAGGAAATCTCGAACACATGCAGTTTGAAACTAGTTTCAGAATTTGAGTGACAACTGGCATGATACTTCTCACGCGTTTTTGTTTTGTTGCTGTTGATTGTGTTGTCAAAGGGAGAGGCAACATTGCTAATTTGCCTTCAAGGACAAGGCACTTATGCTGATCGACATTGCCCTACCATCAGAAAGTAAAAGCTTTGTAAAATTCTTAATTGTAATTATTATACATTGAACTCTCTAACGCTTTTCTGATTGGCCAAAAGCGTACAGTGAATTTTCGAAATCAGTGCCCATGGCGTCATAACTGCAGATTATAAAGTTATAATGTCAAGGACACTCAAGGTCACGGGTTATAATTTCATGTATGACCGCAGTGCATGATTTCTAAGAGTAGTCATGTCAAGTTCACGCGCTTTGTGTTGCTTCCCATCAGCGAAGAAACAAAAACATGACCTCCATTTTTTTGTTTAATGTATAATAAAACAATTATTTGATTCGGTTTTTGTGACATCCAGAATAATCAAGGTCTTGGCTTCGGCTGATAACCCTTACCTCGACCTTGATTATTCTGGATATCACGAAAACCTCATCCAATAATTGTTTATTAAATCATTGTTGTTGTTCAGTTATTGTTGTTATTTGTAATAATTTTTCACAAACTTCTAATGGTATGCATTCAAAGTGTTCTTTCACAGCAAACAACAACTGTCATTCAAGTGTAGTAAAACAGGTTGAAAAGTTTTTTACTACACCATGGGTAGTCTCTTCCTAAAGTCTAAAGGAATGAGAAGTAAGACGAAAATCGCCCATAGGTGAATTTTACAAAGAAGTGTTTCTCAAAAGCAATCCAACATGGTTGCTACCATTTCAACACTTTTCGACCAACAAATGGTGTGCAACAATGTTAGAAACTTTAGTGCTAGCTTTGTAGGCTGGTGATTTGATTTGTGCACGTGTTGTTGCGTGACAACAACAACAACAACTTTATTGCACCTTAATTAAATAAATTACATTTACAGTGTAATAAAAAAATAAGAAAAAGTGCATGGCTGCCCGAAATAACCACTAGGCTAGTAAAATAGGGCAGCCATTCTTAGCGTATTGAATACAGTAATTTTTAATGGTGTCAGCTGGTACATAAGACTTATTAATGTAACAAATACAACACACAAACACACAACAAAAGCTAGTTTTAAAATAAAAATAAAATTTAGCGAAAAAAAGCAGGAAAATAAAGTATGTAAGCAAATTAATGAGCGGAAGAAAGGCATTGAATTGTACAATTAATTCAGTTAGTAGCTTGCAATAATACTTGATTTTAGCTTTTTCTTAAATTGTTTAGGTGACAGAAGCTTAATGTTATCATTGATAGCATTCCAGATCTTAGCACCTTGATATCTAATATTAAAAATTCCATAGTTTGTTCTTGTTTTGGGCAGAGCATAAGTCATTCTAGAGGAAAGCCTTGTGTTGTAATTATGGGTTTCTTTTATAGAAGTGAAAAAAACGATAAAATTAGTAGGAAGAAGTTGGTTTTTAAATTTGTACATAAAAACAGCAATGTGAACAGTTACTTCATCAAATAATTTGATAACATTTAAATCTTTGAAAAGTGAACTTTTATGTGAAAGTTATGATTCTAATGGCTTTCTTTTGTAGTACACAAAGAGGTTGCAAAGAAGTTTGATAAGTATTGCCCCAAGCTATTATACAATATGTCAAAAATGGATATACAAGAGCATAGTATAGGTCCAATAAGGTTTTGCTGTTAAGATAACTCAGTCTTTCCTGAGTTTATTTTTAAGCGTGTAATTAAATAAATGTCAGAGATCTGCTATTGCTATCTCACAGTGAGAACACTATTTCTGATGAAGAATTCGTTTACTTCACGATTGTTGTCAGTCGAAAAATCCAGACTACAATTAAGAGTCGTATGATAAGTTAATCTTCCTTGAGTTGCAGATGTATTACAAATTTCTGCTGTGATCAAATGCAGACAAAGGAGCCTATGTGATAGCCTCGAAGGGTTGTGCCTGCTACTGAGGCGGACAAGCTACCCTTTTCGAAACGGCGATATCAAGGAATTCCTCAATTTCCACGTTCAGGATCTCTCCTAAGCTTGATCGCAAATGAGATCTTAGATTATTACATCCATGAAGTGCACTCGCATCTGGTCACAGATTGGAACAGAGACTTCCTGGCCCCTGCTGCTCTTCAGACGTATGCTGAAGCAGTAACAAGGAAAGGTTTACCGCTGGACAACTGCTTTGGTTTTATAGATGGAACTGTTTGGCCCATTTCAAGACCTGGTACTGGAGAGTTGCGTATAATGGACATAAGAGAGTACATGGATTAAATTTTCAGTCTGTTACTTTACCCAATGGATTAGTTGGCAATATCTTTGGACCAGCAGGTGAGTACTTCATTTGCATTGTTCTAGATCCCTTATATCCAAGTCTTTTACACAAACTAATCTAAGGATTGTCACTAACTATCAGTTTAAAGGTTTGTTTTAAAGCCTTTACTAATAATGTTAATAAAAATTCGTATATATATCTGACTATATTCCTAACAACATACCCGCAGATTTGAACACCTTGATTCATGATTTTTTCCCTTCGGGAAAGGAGGGGGGGGGGGAGGGAATTAATGGCAGAAGCTTCTACAGCTTACCTAGCCTGAAATGTTATCTTTTTTTAATTTATTTATTTAGCCCAACAACCCCCCCCCCCCCCCTTCCTTCTCCTTTATCCAATTGGCGTTAAGTTTCGCCCAGGCCACGCTCGGCTGAATTTTAGTTGGCGCGGTATCTCGGAGTTGGCGTTGATCAATTAGCTTTCTATAACTGCTGTCCAAAGGAAGTCTGCTGGAGGACATCATAAAGTCCAATGAAGGTGTAAGTCTCACGATTTGCTAGCAAGCGTAGACTATTATCGTACATGAAGCCGTCCTGAGATGTGTTAGGTGCGGGACGTCATTTAGTCCCGTATTCGTAGTCCGTTTGGCCCGCTGCATGTGACGATGATGTTGTGCTTGCTTTAGACAGCAAAGAGTCTTAGCCACATCAATTTAGGGCTTAGACGTGCCACGGAGTAGACATTTCTAGCTGCTGTTGGCGTTATTTGGCCTAAATTTTGATGCGGCTTAAGAAAAATATCTGTTGTAGTGAATGATTTGAATCTAGTGTACCAATAAGTCATGGGGTGTGTTCATCTTTGTCCAGTACACCGTGTCACAGTCCAGACATGGACTGTTGTCGGTAACAAATTTCCACAATATGAACAGAGGTTGCTATCAACAACGGTCTCCTGCCAAGCTGGTGTCGCTGTGATCTGCATTTAATCAACAAAAATAGAAACGAGAAAGCTGAAAATAAACATTGTGCCATGCAATAAAAAAGCTCGAAAGACAAGTTCCCAAGACAGCTTTGCTCGAGACTGGCACGAAAATAACTAAATCGTTTGTGGTAAGCAAAGACGTGTAGAGAAAGCCTAAATGTGAAGCGTCCATCAGGTGATAGAAAGACAAAAGTTATGCTTCGCTATTGCTGTTTTTTTTCAGTTAACCGTTGTGCGACAGCGAGACAAGCTCGAAGGATGGTTTAAACATTTCGTAGTTGAAGACAAAGGACTCAACCCAGTGGCTCACAGCTATGTGGTCTTTCTTTGCCAAATGCACAAAGAAATCAGAAGTCTGATGGCATAATGGATACTCCATCGACAGCCAAAAAAAAAACAGGGTAGACTGCGTAAAATAAGAATTGCGAAAATTACCCCCGCTATCTTTCACAGCTTCTCAAAACTACAACATGTTTGGTGTTCTTAATTAATGTTTTGAGTAGTTGTGGAAAGACAGTGCAAAGGCTATTCTCCAAGGAAGAGAGAAATTGGTCGACAGAGGTTTATATTCGTATAACAAGATTTGAAATGTAACAACAGAGTTAAGTTTTTAAAAAGCAAAGCTGCATTGAAACTGGCATGCAGCGACATTTACACGTCGCCTTGGGTTCTATTAAGTTTTCCAATAGGAAAGCAAAAAGCGTAGCATGATCCAAGCCAAGTTTGTTCAAAGCGTTTATGCTGAAGTTAGCATGAATGACACAAATGTGTTGTTTTGTATCTCTCTCTGACTCTGTAAAATGAAAAACGTCTCCAAAACACGCTAAGTTGAGAGCTTACCAAAATGCAATTGTTCAAAATTAATGATCATTTATTATTTTCTAACTCGTCTAAATTAAAACAAACTTTATGACTGACGTTCCTTGTTCGTTTTTCTTTTACCTCGTTTTTTTGTTTATAAATTCCCCGGTCCACCGTCTAACGGATGATGCCGGTTAGTGTGCTCGTCTCCGGATCAAGCGGTCCGGGTTTGGGTCCTGGCCGGGGACGTTGTGCTGTGTTCTCACAGTGCCTCTCTCCACCCAGGTGTACCGTGGAACTAAAATGCTGGGGGTAACCCTGCGATGAACTGACATCCCATCCAGTCGGAGGGGAGGTAGAAACACTAGGAGTTGCTTCATGCTACAGAAACTGGGATAAGCGTGGACCTGATGGGCCACTTGGCTCGTATAGACCTCTTACTAATCGAGTTCGAGGGCCGTACTGTAAGTTACGCACCGAGGTTTTTCCTATCGATCTATGGCCCAAGCGCGAAGCGCGCGGGCCTTAAATCGATGGGAAAAGACGGGGATCCGTAACTTACAGTACGGACTGAGAAGACAAGGTTAGTAAGATATTATATCTCTACTGTGTATCTGACGGGTTCTGGGACGATTTCTATTCACGCGAAACGGCTTAATTTCTCGAAAGGAAAACGAGTCACTTTGAAATCGTTTTTAAGTCGTTAGCGCGCTTTAATGCACAATTTGGAGTAAAAGAAAGTACAAAACAGTTGCAACAAAGCCAACTTTAAATTTTAGCGTGCTGTACAGGAGAATACTGCCCGCTAAGTTGACCAATCACAACACGCGTACTAACTGAGATATAATAAGCAGACGCCAAGCACCAGCACTGAGTCGAGCGTGAGAGTACTGATAGATTTCCAAACGCTTCACTGAGCAAAATAACCAAAAGAAGCAATGATACGTGCTATATGGGATCAGTATTTTTCTTCGTAATTGAACACGGTGTAATTATGGTTTTTCGTCTTTTATGCAAAGTGCTACGAAATGTAGCGTTGCAAAGAACCTCGCAATTCGCAGATTGTTCTTTGCTAGAGTAAGAACCTATTTAAATCCAGGGCATGCGTAGTAAGTCAAACAGTTGCTACGAGGTTGCTGGATACCAATGATAACTGAAAAGCTAATGACTAGATTTTCTGCAAATAAACAAAACCGATTTTAAAGGCCTGTTTTATTTATTCGTGTTGCCATAGGAAAGGTACACACGAAGTTTGTGTCGTTCACTTGCGTGTTGCCATTTTTCACTGATTTTTGGCGAGGCCTATGTTACAGCCACCTTCAGTGTAATCTTCCGGCAACAACGTCCAGCTAAAGTTCTGGAAACTGAACTGAACAAATCTTTTTGATAGATCATCGAATCAAACGGTTTAAGTTGATTTGCAAGTTTCTGTTTACGTTGATTTCCTGTTTGTTTTTAACACTTGTACGGTTGTGTGCAAATGTATGTTTTTTTTGGTATTTCAGATAGAATAGAATTGTTCAATTAAATACGATTCTCCTCCGTATTGGTGCCGTTTAGTGTCTTGTTCAACGGATCACCCCCTATCCGCCTTCTACAACACTCACTACGCAGGTTTAATTGGTGTAAATCCCACTTTTATTTTGAATTGAATCCGCCGAGCCTTCGCCGTGTTACAGTGAAATTAACCTACAAAACAACTTTATCCTTATTTATCCTGAACTACATTGTTTCACAGCTGTTTATTAATAAAAAAACCTGTTTGCTACTAGAGCAACTGCATGCACCAGGTCGCACTGTAAGGAGGAAAATTTCGTAATTATCCTAATAACCAGTAAAATAGAGAAGTCAATCTTATTGAAATGCCATGGAAACGTTAGTAGTGTTGAGGTGGCGGTATCTCCACATAGATACGAACTACCGAATTCCATGCCATCCTCGCGTCAGCGTCACCCCATCCGCGGCAGTTACCTACCCAGAATCCCACTTTCACCTTCTCCTTAGGGATATTTTTTCGCACACTCCTTCAATATGACGGACACAAAGCAGCTCATTTAAGGCATTTGGTTCTGCACCGGATCGCATGAACACTACACCATCGATGGGAAGTGGAGCACTGCACTCGGCGCCATTAAAGGTGAAGTACCACCGCTTACAGTAGTCGTTGCATTTGAAAATACTCACTACGCCATTGTAGAAAACGCGCAGGCTTGTGTCATCTGAATTTTTCTTGAAATTGCACTCCTAGGAGAATTTAAACTAAAGAAAGACAAATCAGAGACAAAAAGCTCTGAAAGTGTCTAATTGTCACAATCTGGAGAGAATAAGACAAAAAAACTCTTCGGTCGCACGAGACATATATGCTCCACTCAGCCATGAAAGCTGGGAATGCGAGCTTCGTGAATTTAAATCAAATTCAGTCGATTTTTTTTCCAAAAGAAGGTATACTGGAAACGTATTGAAAGAAAACTATGTGAATAAAATATTAATTTTTTCCAGAAACAGCTCCTGTTTAACAGGCCCCGGTTTTTGAGTTGAAAGGCTGCCGGGATAAGGCTATCCAGCGGATAAGTGTTAACAAAACAAATCACGCTATCCACTGGATAGTGATTTATCCGGTGGATAGCGTTATCCACTTTTTGAACAACTGGAGACAAGAGACTAACCTTTTCGTTGTTTCATTTCTACTACATGTACTATTTATGCAAGGCTTTGTCCTGGTATACCAGTGAAATGCGTTGAAGGTTTGTTTTACAAAACGTATGTTCCAGTTTGTATGTACAGCTGGTTCATTTGTTATTACTATTGCTATCATCATCATCATCACTATTATTATTATTATCATTCTGATTATTCTCTCGTTTGGCTTGTTCTTCCTCCTGTCGCTCGACTGTCGTTTATCCTGCTTGCACTGGAAATGCTGACTTTACCGGTGCTGAATCTCTCATTTTTAAGTTTAAATTTAAACCCGTTTTAGTGTATACTAAAACAGTGGATAGCGCTGAAGGCGCGCTCTGATTGGCTCGTCAAACTCCGAATATCCTGTGCTATTTACCTCCGAGCAACTCAAGAGAAAATGGCGTCCTGGTTCGCAGCTGTGACAAGTGAAGAAATCATCCAAATTAATTTTTTGTGGTGTATATTATCTCACTGTTTTAGTATATACTAAAACAACTATTCACCTCAGTGTTGGTGGCTAGCGTTGGATATTTACCTGGCCGCTTTGTGGCGGGGTAAATATCCACCACTAGCCATCTCCACTTCCGTGAATAGTTGTTAACTGTTCTTACCAGGACTAAGCCCTTGTCAGTTTCAGAGTCCTTATACTGCCAAACACATTGCCTTCAGTTACTTTCCATGTTCCCTGGAGGGCCCTGGGGCCCAGCAGGACCTACTGGGCCGGGAGGGCCCTCGTCTCCAGCAATCCCTGGTGGACCCGCCTCCCCTGGGGGGCCGGTCTTTCCTGGCGGTTCGGGAGGACCGCGACGACGACGACGACGTTTTGCAAGCGGTTCATGCGACTGATTCTAAAAATTGAAGAGAAATTCACCTGTTTGCATGCCCTGATAAAATCAAGAAACCCAGGAAGCGCAAGGGAGCCCTAGCAGTTCCCAGCAAGCCGAGTGGAAAGACTTTCACTTATTGCTTACAAATATGCAAATCTGAGAAGTTGCGCCAAGTTTGCAATTGGCGGTGGCTTCATGATCAGTGCGTTCGTTTCCGGATCTAGCGGGCCGGGTCCGAGCCGTGGCCGGAGACATTGCTTTGTATTCTTGAGCAAGACACTTTACTCCCCCAGTGCCTTTCTTCACCCAGGTGTATAAATGAGTACGCTGGGGTGATGGACTAGCATCCCATCCAACAGGGGAGGAGGAGGTAGAAATACTCCTAGTCACTTCATGCTACAGAATCTTAGCTAAGCTCAGGCCTGATGGGCAGTTAGCTCATATGCAGACTACCTACGTCAAGTACAAGGTTTGAGTCAGGTAACACGCCTGAGACTTTGTTGATTCCGCGGTCGAGATGTTTACCCGGAGCTAGTATTGATAGAATGGTACTGTTGATTTCGCAAACAGTTCAACAAATTACCGAAACCAAGTAGAAATGATGCCGCTGATGGTGCAATATTCATATCGGATGTTCTGTAAATGAATATCACCAGCAATGGCGATTGATTTTTACATTAATCTTTAGTGCTGAAGGCCGTATTTACTTAAAATTTTCTCCGAACTGTGCTCATTTGCGGTGCCAAGATCAGTTACTATTTTCTGTTCAGAAATGGAAAAATATCTAGTGACTCAAAGTTAGCACTCATGCAGCCGTCAAGTACAAGGAACGCAAAATATCTCCTTATTCTTTTTATTCCCATCGAAGCTCTTATAATTAAGTCAGTTTGTGCTCTTGGTAATTTCATCGATATATTTTATATATATATTTTAATATAGTTTAATCATTCTATCACCGATTTACGGCACCATTCGAGTACCGACTTTGCTAGACTAATCCTTCGATCCTCTAGGTTACTTACAATAAAAAAAAGACAATTCTTTCATGTTGTTGACAGAGGGTTGTTCTGTTTGATCGTGATCTCTGGTCCCGTGAGCTGATAAGAGGAACAGAAACAGAGAAACAGTAGCACTGTCACCCGGGCAAATTGAACAGTCAGCATTATCTTCAATGTCAAAAGAATTCTGTTGAAAAGAAACGAAAGTCGTCGAATAATTAACAATTAGATTATTCGCTCTCGATTCCTATGAGGTGATAGTTGATGAGGCCGAAGGCCGAATCAACTATCACCTCATAGGAATCGAGAGCGAATAATCTAATTGTTTTAGTAGAATTCTTTCTAAAGATTACTTCAAATAACGGTTTCCAATTATTTCTCGACGTATTATTAAACTTTGCGCCTTAAAAGGATCGCCCGGATTGAATTGGCATTTAACATTGTAGTGTGTACACGCGCGCATCATTTTTTTCGATAATTTTAACTTTTTTAAGTCAAGAAACAGTAAATGTCCTTCGTTTAGTCTTCTCAGGATTTTAATCATCCATTTTCATCAAAATTGTCCTCCTAAACTTTAGCAAAACGAGAAAACGTCGCCATTTCGTAGACTAGTTCCAGCCACTGCACACTAATGGCTGATAGTGTGCAATGGCTCAGCCAATCAGATTACAGCATTTGCATTAGTATACTAGTAGAATTCTACTAATGCTGATTAGCATATACCGCCACATCTACCCGAAAATAACTAAAAGATAGGTTGCATGCAAACGTTTCGTACGACAAAGTATGACATATGCGTTATGTAACCGCGCGGCTATAGGCCGAGCGAGGTTCTTGTTTTGCACGGGTTTAGTTTATTTTTTTGTTAACCGCGCTGCCATGGACTGAGCGCGGTTTTTAATCTGCACGGCTTTCATTAACAGCGCGGCCAAGGGCCGAGCCGGGTTTATGTTCTGCACGGGATTTATTATTATTATTTCAATTTTTTTAGTTTTGTTGGTTACCAGAAGCGGACCTCCGCTCGGCCAAGTCGACGTATCCTGTCAACAGCTTTTCCCAACGTTTGTTTTGGAAAAAGCTGTTGAAATGTTGACACGCGGAAAATGTTACGGATATTGTTCTCTTTATTGTGTCTGAAATATATACATTTTTGGTTTTATCGAAGCGCTGGTTTTGGAAGAAATATTAAATACGCTAAAAAAGAAATTAACCGGCTCAGCCATGGAATGCGCTAACCTTGCAGCTTTCGTTTTCGCTACATGACTAATGAGATCGCTCACTTTGAAAGTTTTCTTCCCCAGAAGATATTGTCTGGTGCAAGGTCAGTGGACAGCTATTTCGCCCTTCTTGGGGCTCGTCAGCACTGTGTAGCGAAGATATGTAACACCAGCCCAAGAGCCAACGGACATAAATTGCAAAATGACCCGTTCACTATATCAAGTTCCGTGCTTTGAACTTACTTGCGCCCCGAAACACCTGTTACAGGGCGCAAGAAGACCAAAGTGTCACGATTGGTGTCTCGAAAAGTAAAAAAAAAATAAATGTCGCTGGACAAAGCCAGCCTAAACATTGAGATATTTGAACCGCATGGCAAGTACCATGCCAAACGCAGCGTATCGGATCTGAAAAGACCTACGGTCCGAAAATGGATAAATGAGTGACTAACTGCAAGAGACCTCAATACGATAAACGGCTGCTGTTTTGGCTCAAACGTTTAAGGTCAATTGTTTAACTCTTGATATTGACATTTGAATTACGCTAACGTGACTTGGCGGCAACATTTGAGATGTTTTTCAATGTTCCGGCCGCACCATCGTCATTCCACGTATTGCAAGCCATTGCATGCTGCATATAGAAAATAACCCGCAAGGCATACCGCAATGTCGAATTATTCAAATCTGTTTAAAAAAAACTCCCGAGGGAAATGTTGAATACTTCAGGAATAAGCCAGATCGGAGTTTTAATATTCAGTGCAATGTGCTAGCCTGTGTACATCCTTCCCTCGTGCCTTTTTAGATGACAATAAGAGATTTAGCCAAGACTAAAAAACGGAGCCCCTGGAGCCTTTGACGCTATCCACTGTTTTAGTATATACTAATTGACAATTAAATTATGAGCTCGATATTTCCATGAGGTGATAGGCTGATGAAGCGAAGACCAGAAGAACTATCGCCTTATAAGAAATCCGAGAGCGAATAATTTGTTTTTCTAGTAGAATTCTTACTGAAATTTCCGTCACAACAAACGATGTCCAGAGCCCCTCCCAGGGGGGGGGGTGCATCGTGTGTCCCAAGATCCCTTAACCTTTTTGGGATTTTATCCCTTGTTGTTCCCCATTACTAAAACCCCTTGGTGTTCACTGGATCCCCAACAATCTAGTCAAGAGTTTCCCCTGTTCCCTGAAAATAATTTGAAAATATACCCCTGCTGCCCTGAAAATAAAATGCTACAGTTCCCGTGTTCCCTAAAACCCCTGGGAGGGGCTCTATTTCAATATGTTTGGGTCTGAGAAGTAAAAAGCTTCACGCTTTAGAAAAGTTTGAGGCGGACTGCATGAATTGTGAATTTGACATTTTTAGTTGTGTACGCACGCTTTATCAGTTTCTTTCAAAAATTTCGAGCTTTTTTAATTCAAGAAACCGCAAATGCCCTCCATTAAGTCTTCTCAGGAATTTTGTTTACTCGTGTGTTTCTAAATGTTATTTCAAAACTTCGGAGAAACGAGGAAACGCTGGACTTTTGTCGACCACACCAAGCCACTGCATATTAACGGCTGATAGCGTGCAATGGCTCAGCTAATCAGATTACAGCACTGCATTAGTATACTAGTACAATTCTACTAATTGATGATAGTGCATGATCGCTGGTGGTCAAACGGAACCCCGCGCTTTAACTATCAGTGGATAGCGTTGAAGGCGTGCGCTGATTGGCTCGTCAAACTCCGAATATCCTTTGCTATTTACCTCCCAGCAACTCGAGAAAAAATGGCGTCCCAGTTTGCATCCGTGATAAGTGAAAAACATCATCCAAATCAATTTTTTGTAGTGTATATTATCTCACTGTTTTAGTATATACTAAAACGACTATTCACCTCAGTGTCGGTGGCTAGCGGTGGATATTTACCTCGCCGCTTCGCGGCTCGGCAAATATCCACCGCTAGCCAAATCCACTTCGGTGAAAAGTTGTTAACTATCGTCGACTATCATGGCCCGTTTGACCAGTCATGAAAGTGCATCCAGCATTTCAATTTCATTTTAAGAAACTATGCATCAATTTTAATTCTGTTTCATACGATTTTAGAATACAACATATATATTCCTCTCTGTGAAAAACTATATTGTCTACAAAAGCAGCCAGTATTGGATAAAATATAAAACTATGTGTACCATTTCCTCAAAATTTCAATGTCTTAACTGAAGTACTAGCAACCAAGCCCTAAAATTCCAAGTATGATGCCAGATTCTGTTAATCTCAGATGCCCTGTTAGGCTGACAATGAATTGATGACAACTCTTTGTACGAACAACTAAAGGTCCAGGGGAAGGGGGACTCCCATACGAAAAAATCATGGATGCTCGTTGTCTCCACTACTTTTACCTATCAAAGGATCTTAAAGGTTCACTTGAAGAAATAATACTTAATAAATGCTTCCATGTCTGCTTCTTTTTTGAACAGTGGGAGCCTATTCCATTGTAAGTGGCATCTTTTATGGGGAAAAAAAGCTTGAGCCACGCCCAGATTAGTCTCCTTTAGTGGTTTAATACCAATTTTCTGACAGGCATGCCCAACTTTTTTAAGGGAGTTCCCCCTCAGGACTTAAGGCAATGGAAGCTCCTGCTATTTTCTGCAACATTGTTGAAAATCAAATTATCTAACATCCCATTTCATTTATTCCTGTGACAGCTGTCTAAGGGTTTTGTCCCAACTACTTTCATTTCCAGCATTTTCAATTCTGATGCATGCCACTTGCTTGTTGTTCTTTCTCAATGGTGCATATCTTTGACAGAATGATAGTCATTGGAGTGACATCTTCCTTGAACACCTCTACCACATTGGCAAACTTGTTTTTAATGTTTCGCTTCCGAGTTGCTGCATGCAGAAGAATAACTAAGGAAGAAATGAAGGTATTAGTTTCTGCAAGAACTGTTGGCATGAACTGTTGATAGGCAAGTAAAACACTAGCTGTTTATCAATTTAAAGTTAATCCTTTACCCCCCCTAAGGCAAACATCAGATTTTCCCAAATCAGCAGATTAAGACCCTCTGCTTGCGTTTGAATGCCACTGATCAACAGCTATGAAGGAGGTAGTCATTTTGAGAGAAATGACTATTGGTTTTAACTGTGAAACTGAAAAACTTTCAGCTTGTGTCAACTCTGCAATATCATAGGTATACCTCTGAAATGCAGCTTATTTAGCAGGTCTTAGTAAGTAGATTGATTTGAAACAAGTCTTGCATTCCATGTGCATCTCAA
The DNA here is from genome assembly GCA_019787425.1 of Platygyra sinensis. Classification (NCBI taxonomy): domain Eukaryota; kingdom Metazoa; phylum Cnidaria; class Anthozoa; order Scleractinia; family Merulinidae; genus Platygyra; species Platygyra sinensis. The sequence continues at coordinate 31,362 of JAHPZR010045850.1, forward strand.
AAAAGAAATTGGAAACTTCTCAGGGTGGCCAATCATGTCTTAGATAGGAGGGGGTCAAAATTTTATGCCTTTGATGGGCAGATCTTTACAATACATTTTTTCAAGGCAAAAAAAATTCATAGAAATCTCTCAAGTATTTAAAAGGTCTTGACATAACACATTGTGTGCCAATTGGCACTCTTAAGGAGTAAAGGGTTTTAATGAAGGCAAGTTTACTGTCATAGCAAGTATGGGAGGCTGACATAAAAATTTTGAGATCACCAAAATCAGAATCAGTATAAAAAAAACCTCTAAACTGGCTTGCCACTTGAATTTCAGGAAGGAATCTAATAAATGAGTAAATAAATAAATGACTGATAGTTTCTAACGTAAAAAACCCAGGCACAGTGATCTTGATGGCTAGTGTGTTCAACTCCAGATCAAGTGGTCTGGGTTTGAACCCTGTTTGGGAACACTGAGTTGTGTGCCTTGAAGGCAAAAGACACTTTCCTCTCACAGTGCTTCTCTCCAGCCAGGTGTATAAATACCTGCTGGCAAATTTTTTGGTGGAGGGAAAGCCTGAGTTGAAATATTAAATATTAATCTATTCATGCTAAAAAAACTGGAGTTAAGTACTGACATGATGGACCACTCAGCTTGAAGAAAAAGTGATAAATTATAATTATAATAAACTGAGAATAAGAAAGGATGGCTGCAGTAGCCCTGAATACATGTACATGTAAATTTGTTGTGTGGGCCCTTTGATTATAGGTTCAATTACCAGCCACAAGTACTGTTTCAGAAAATGAGTCCATGCTGTGGGAGAAATGCAGTCAGACCAAAAGAGCAGTGGAGATCAAGCCTACTGTGATTACTTATCACTATAATTCCATGATATTGTAATGATAAATACCTGCAAGTGGCACAGTGACTCCCCAGATGAATACAAGAACAGACCCTAATGCATATATAATGAACACTGCTACTGCAATGACAGCGATAGGTACAAGAGAGGGGTACTGTGACTTCAGCTTTGAAATCCTCTGCTCTCGACTTTGTGCAATGCCAAATAAGACAAAGGTACAGATCAGTGTGACAGCACCAATGATTAAATCCTTTGGATACAGTGTCCTGGTGAGAAACATTGAGCCACCATTAAAATGCATACAAAGAGAAAAGACAGACTTGTTGAGCCCCAAGAGTGAAAATTCAAGAGATGAGCAGGATAAATATATAAAACTGGGGCCATGTTTTCAATCCAATTTTTCAACATTTAAAAGTTTAATTTTTTTAAGTTAAATAGAATGAACATGTGTTTTACTGGAAAATACACAACTCGTAAAATTCATCTGAAACCTCATCTGGGACTCAGGTGGAATACTTTCAATATCCTCACTAGTGAAGATATTGATGGCTTCACTGATATCATGTTTTACCCTTAAACTGTACATTTGTTGGTGTATGATTAAAACATTTTCAGATCTTCCTCAGAAGTCTTTGGTAATCTTCTGAAATTTTCAGAAATGCTCAGAAACTATTACTTGGCATTGGACAACTTTGGGAGAATCTTCGGAAAGTGGTGCTGTGAAATCTTTGGAAAATTATCAAAAATGTTGTTATCAGTATGTTTATATAATAAACAAAAATAATACATGGTTGCTTGTAGACGTGGAATATCTCTTCTTTTGAACACTTGATGAGATGTATTTGATTTGTAAAAATTAATTTAATAAAATGATGATGATTATGATTATGATGATGATGATGATGATGAGATTTCCATATCTATGCGCACCTATTTATACCTTGTCCCAGAGGTTTTCCTTGATTTTTCCCCGCATAAGACCAAGAGAGCTATAAAGCGGTGAATTCAAGTCGCGAAGCGGCGAGAGAGGAAAACCTCTGGTTACTTTGGACTTGAATCTCACTTTTATGCAGACGCCAGGGTCAGGATCTGACCCTCAGGCTCGGATTGGTTGATATTTTTAAACACGCAAATCAATATGATTGGTCCATTTGATTGGCAATACTGAGGGGCGGTGGGATATTTGTCACTGCACTTCTTGTAATTTTGGTTATCTCTACCAGGGAAAGAATTTGTTTGCAAAATACTTCAGTTCTCAGTTTATACATGTTCAAGATTTGCCTGATTTTGTTTTGCCTGAGTTTGATTTTGTTTCTGACAGTGTCGTCGAAGCCTTGCTCGCAGTCATAAATTGTAAGGATGTGTTTGCCATTCTGCCAACTGGACATGGAATTCCATTAGATAATTCAGTTGACCCCTGGTGTCAGCAAATACCTGTACCCTGCAGGCTATTCATACCCTCACCAAGTCATAATTTTGGTTGGGTGTCCTCCGAAATCTCTGGTGGACTCTCATATCTGCAAATTGCAAAACCATGGCATTTCAGCGACCAGTTTCAGCATTGAAGATATTGACCAGCACAATCTGCTAAAAGAAGCTTATGCCTTTCTATTCGGAAGTCCCAATGCCTTATTACAATGTGAGAAGTGGAGAAACTTAACTCGCTCCATAATAATGTTTAACAAGATGAAACCTCTGCAATCATTGTGGATGAAAACATTCTCACAAATATGCACATTGACCCCGGCCAAGTAGGTCAAAAGATACCACTCTTCACCACCAGAGTGGACACATTAGCAGCTGATAAACATGTGATTGCCATTGGTCCCTTTTTGAATTATTAATTTGATGTGCTTGATGGCTGGCTTCTGCATGAAAGTGAGATTCAAGTCCAAGGTAACCAGAGGTTTTTCTTTCTCTCCCCTTCATGACTCATATTCCCCAGTTCACGAAAAGAGGAAAAATCAATTGAGAAAAACCTCTAGGACCAGGGTAACCTATGTATCAAACTCTACATATCAGTCCTGATTTCTCCACAAAACTTTTGTTTTGAGAAGGGGGAAGGGGGTGGGGAGAAAAGGAATCATTTCCTTCGCTCGCCTCACCCCCTCCCTCTGCTCCTTATTTTTTGCACTCCCTCCCAGTTTCGTTCCCTTCGCGTAAGTTTTTGGAAATGCCTGCTATGCAGGCTAGTCCTTCTGGGGAAGACAATCTTTATTCAAGCATAACAAGACAGCCCTTGTAACAAGTGACAGTGCTCTTGATTTTAACTCCCAGCTACACTGTGCAATCAGAGACAAAAATAGTTGAGACACTTCCTGAAATAATTTTTGCTATGACTATAAATTAGGGATAAAAACGCGTGTACACTGCGCTAATTCTTGAAACTCCATAATCTCTTCATTCACAGACCAATTTTAAACAATTGTGAATTGTAAAGTTAAAATACTAGAAAGGAGATTGTATCCACCAAGCTTGAAGGATGTCACTTGGCTAGAAGATGCTCATTTCGTTTTGCATACATTTGTCTGTAATTTTTTGTCCCATGAACCACAACTACCCAGCCAAATCTACAGACAACTGTATGGAAAATAAGAAAAATTAACTGAGCATCTTCTAGCCAAGCTACAGGACACCTGCCTCTCGGTTACCAAGAACCAAACTTTGCTCTCACAAAAATGGGATAACGTTTTTCAAAGTTTTCCAGTGTGTACAAGCGGAATCACTTGTTACACATTTTTCTTCTGAGACCTTTGTTGAACATCCCAGTCTCACTCGACATTCTTACGATTTTA
>JAHPZR010045850.1:40000-46968 GCA_019787425.1 Platygyra sinensis
GACGTTTTTTCGTTTTGCCGAAGGTTTGGAGGAAAATTTTGATGCAAATGGATAATTAAACTCCTGAGAAGAATAAATCAGGACATTTGCGGTTTCTTTACAGTGGTATTCTGAAGGCCCAAAGTTAAATAATACGTCGAGAAATAATTCGAAACCGTTATTTGAAGTAAATTTTAGTACGAATTCTTTTAAAACATTAGTTAATTCGCTCTCGATTTCTAAACCAGCCAGGTGATAAATGATGAGGCTGAATCGAAGGCCAAATCAACTATCACCTCATAGAAATCGAGAGCTTAAACAAAGATAAACAAAGATACCCAATTTGTTTTTTGGAATTGGATATCACGATGTCATGTAGATTCCATCAAGCAAATAAAAGTTCCATCCGTTTAGACATCGAAGAGTGTTATTTAACAAATAAAGAAGCCTAAGTCGTGTATTACGCTGTGATAGAACACGAGAGAAGTTCTCAAATAAACCGGAGTGTTTTATCACAGTGTAATACACGGCTTAGGCTTCTTCATTTGCTTTAATATATAGATTTTACACGCGCAAACTGACAATAAAAGACGCTTTTTCTATGTTTTATACCCTGATAAACATGGGTTTTTGACCAATCAGAGCGCGCGCAGGGTCTTATCTATATTTTAAAAGATCATATTAGCCATGTCCAACAACTGTTGTTGGACATGGCTAATATGATCTTTTAAAATATAGATAAGACCCTGCGCGCGCTCTGATTGGTCAAAAACCCATGTTTATCAGGGTATAAAACATAGAAAAAGCGTCTTTTATTGTCAGTTTGCGCGTGTAAAATCTATATATTAAAGCAAATGAAGAAGCCTAAGCCGTGTATTACACTGTGATAAAACACTCCGGTTTATTTGAGAACTTCTCTCGTGTTCTATCACAGCGTAATACACGACTTAGGCTTCTTTATTTGTTAAATAACACTCTTCGATGTCTAAACGGATGGAACTTTTATTTGCTTGATGGAATCTACATGACATCGTGATATCCAATTCCAAAAAACAAATTGGGTATCTTTGTTTATCTTTGTTTAAGCTCTCGATTTCTATGAGGTGATAGTTGATTTGGCCTTCGATTCAGCCTCATCATTTATCACCTGGCTGGTTTAGAAATCGAGAGCGAATTAACTAATGTTTTAAAAGAATTCGTACTAAAATTTACTTCAAATAACGGTTTCGAATTATTTCTCGACGTATTATTTAACTTTGGGCCTTCAGAATACCACTGTAAAGAAACCGCAAATGTCCTGATTTATTCTTCTCAGGAGTTTAATTATCCATTTGCATCAAAATTTTCCTCCAAACCTTCGGCAAAACGAAAAAACGTCGGCATTTCGTAGACGACCTCCAGCCACTGCACACACTGCATGCTGTTTCTGTCGAGGATAGTTGCCCCGCGGAAATTTGATGTTCTTAAAACAAATATTTGCCTGAGAAGCGAAAATATGCTAGTTTCAGACCAATAGTTCCGAGAAATAAACAATCTATTGTCTTTATTGTCATAACTAAATTTTATTCCTCGCGCTAGTTAAAAAATAAAAAGAATTATTTTCAACTTTTTGAAATAAAATTCGTGAAAGTCAAATGTAAAATTTGTAAAAGAAAACAGACAAAACCCCCCTAATATAATTTCAATTGTTTATTTTCTCATCAATTGTGTACATGTGGTTCAGAGCTATCTTAAATTTTCGAAAATCTAAGGTGGCTTTGAACCCCATGTAAAGAATTTTTTTAAACTTTGCCAAAAGTTGCATCTTATCCTGCTTATCAAAATTTTACCTTGCCGTTTATGAAATATAAGCGTTTAAAGCTAAAATTAAGGGTGTTTTTAGCAGGTCATAGTGTTGCCATGGTAACCTACTGTGTCACGAAAATAATACCAACGTGTTCACCAATGATTGTGCAGTTTTTTGATACCATGGTTGTGGTATCAATTGATGAAGAGTAGTAATTATGACCCATCAAAATAAGTCTTGGAATGTGCTGAAAACTGCTTTGAGCCACCTTAAGGCATGCCCTAGCACAGAATTTTTTCGACAATTCTGTTCAAGTGGAAAGGTTAACTCTATGTTTAAGGATCAAACTGTGAGATGAGGCCAGACCACAACACCAGAAACTACTTGCTCTGTACTCTTTTTGCTAAGTGTGTGGGTTCTTTAGCGTCACTAGTCCAGTCCCTGAACTCTCCTTTCTTCCCGCCCCATATAGGGACTGAACCCGGGCGGGCGAAAGAAGAGTCCAGGATAACTTGCATGCGCATGCTCAGAACGCCGCCATTTTTTCCCCCAAATCGGGGAAAAAACCCATATTTGGAAGTACTTTCCAGATTTGGCTTGTGGCGCGATTTTCTGAATGATAATATACAAGCAACAATTTCTGCATTCAGATTGATTAAAAACATGGCAATTAAGGTCCGGTAATACGGGCAACATTTTTCTTCACCTTGTCTCGCAACATTGTTGCATTACAAGTTGAAACACATTGTTGCGCGTATTACCACGTTGTGACCAACTTGTCTCGCAACAAAATACAGTGTTGCAAGTTGAGGCAACGTGTTGCGCAAAGTAGACTCGAGTTCTACTTTCTGCAACAAATTCCAGTTTTGCTGCTCGTATTACTACTGAAGCTACAACTTGTCTCGCAACAAATTTGAATTTAACCCTTGTGATTGGTCGTCATGAAGCGGGGCAAATAAAATAAAAACATGGTGGACAGTGAAGAAGAGCCCGGGGACGAGCCTGAATGCAAAATAGACCAGTAACTCTCGGAAAGTCTGGGCAGAAAGTCATCAATTTGCCCTTTAAAACGACCTTGAGGACTATCATTAGTCCTTGGAACACCTCGTTTGTCACTTCAAAACAATGCAAGCAGGAAACTTGGAAGAACTGTCGGAAAATCACAATTTTTCGGCTATCTGAAACAACACTGAGCTTCATATTGAGAGAACTTCGCTGGCACGTAAAATTTAAAAGAAAAAGACGGCCAGAAGTCGAAGTGGAACTTCGTTGGAAAGCTAAACTATATGAAAGAAGGCGCCATCTTTATTTCCACACGATTGACCAGTTATACGTGTTAAATTTTGCAGACTTACAACACTGTATTTTGCTGCGAGACAAGTTGGTCATCAAAGTGGTAATACGCGCAACAGAGGGTTTCAACTTGTACCGCAACAATGTTGCGAGACAAGTTGAAGAAAAATGTTGCCCGTATTACCGGACCTTTAATCCCAAATCAGTGGAATTTCACCAGTGCCACGCTAAACCACATTCGATTTGTTTTTTTTTATCACAATATCGAAGATAACGAAAGAAATCTTTGCCAAGATTTGTTGACAATTGAAAACACCGACTCGGACTTGAAAGTGCACGCGCTGCATTATGCAAATGAGCTACTTGTACGCGTCAGAATTTCCTTTCAAAAGCTTTTGCAAAATCGCTCAACATACAGAAACAATACGAAAACAATGTTTGGGAAAAGGGTAATGACGCGTACTCGTTGTCGATAAGAGTACAGATCTAGACCACGATAAACCATATTTCGATTTTTGCGTTTTATGTTTTTTATGACAATATCAACGTCAAAGAAAATGTTTTCTTTCAGAGCGCGAGCTGAAAAAGGCATTGCGCGACACATTGACGCGAGCGGCGTGGTTTGGACCTAGTAATTTTTGATTGGTTCGTTTTGAGCATGCGCATGCAAGTTATCCTGGACTCTTCTTTCGCCCGCCAGGGTTTAGCCCCTATATGAGGCGGGAAGAAAGGAGAGTTCAGGGACTGGACTATAGCGTCACCCACTAACCATGTGACAGTAAAGATGCAGGAGCACGGGGCCGACAGTTTATAGTCCTTATTCGAGAGGACTTGAACATCTTACCATTTGTAGATATAATTACAAAGATTAATTTCTTTACTTCAGAGGCTGAAACTTGGTATAGGCACTACTTACCATATTTGGTAACTATACGGACCATTATCATTGCTTGCTGTTAGTTTCACTGCCTTTTGCTTGCAGTAAGGTTTCATTGGTATGTTAGGTTAACTCTCTATATATTTTTACAATATCCAAATACGCGCGCTTTTTGATTGGTCAATCAGCTATGGTTTATTGTGCCAGTTGACTCATGGAAAAATTGCGCGTCTTATGAATTATTATATAAAAGCAGTAGGCCACAAGTTTCTGTAGTTTAGAGGCATGATAAACCACTAGGGATAATGGAAGAACGCTCGAAGAATTCGTAAATCACTCGCCTAAGGCTCTTGATTTATGAATTCTTCTTGTGTTCTACCAACATCCCGCGTGGTTTGTCAGCCTTTATATAATAACCAAATCAATGCGCACACTTTGATTGGTCAATCAGAAATACCCATGGAAAAATCGCGCGTCTTCTGAATTATTTTATGAAAGCAATAGACACACAAATTTTCCAAGGTTAAAATAAACAATTATTCCATGAGCCCGCGTTGGATGTGAAGGTGATAAAACTAAACCAACGAGCGCGTAGCACGAGTTGGTTTGAATCCACTTCATATTCCAACAAGGCGCGAATGGAATAATAATTGTTATTTTAACCTTGACGAAAGTTGTGTTCTATTGCTTTCATAAAATAATTCAGAAGACGCGCGATTTTTCCATGGGTATTTCTGATTGACCAATCAAAGTGTGCGCATTGATTTGGTTATTATATAAAGGCTGACAAACCACGCGGGATGTTGGTAGAACACAAGAAGAATTCATAAATCAAGAGCCTTAGGCGAGTGATTTACGAATTCTTCGAGCGTTCTTCCATTATCCCTAGTGGTTTATCATGCCTCTAAACTACAGAAACTTGTGGCCTACTGCTTTTATATAATAATTCATAAGACGCGCAATTTTTCCATGAGTCAACTGGCACAATAAACCATAGCTGATTGACCAATCAAAAAGCGCGCGTATTTGGATATTGTAAAAATATATAGAGAGTTAACCTAACATACCAATGAAACCTTACTGCAAGCAAAAGGCAGTGAAACTAACAGCAAGCAATGATAATGGTCCGTATAGTTACCAAATATGGTAAGTAGTGCCTATACCAAGTTTCAGCCTCTGAAGTAAAGAAATTAATCTTTGTAATTATATCTACAAATGGTAAGATGTTCAAGTCCTCTCGAATAAGGACTATAAACTGTCGGCCCCGTGCTCCTGCATCTTTACTGTCACATGGTTAGTGGGTGACGCTATAGTCCAGTCCCTGAACTCTCCTTTCTTCCCGCCTCATATAGGGGCTAAACCCTGGCGGGCGAAAGAAGAGTCCAGGATAACTTGCATGCGCATGCTCAAAACGAACCAATCAAAAATTACTAGGTCCAAACCACGCCGCTCGCGTCAATGTGTCGCGCAATGCCTTTTTCAGCTCGCGCTCTGAAAGAAAACATTTTCTTTGACGTTGATATTGTCATAAAAAACATAAAACGCAAAAATCGAAATATGGTTTATCGTGGTCTAGATCTGTACTCTTATCGACAACGAGTACGCGTCATTACCCTTTTCCCAAACATTGTTTTCGTATTGTTTCTGTATGTTGAGCGATTTTGCAAAAGCTTTTGAAAGGAAATTCTGACGCGTACAAGTAGCTCATTTGCATAATGCAGCGCGTGCACTTTCAAGTCCGAGTCGGTGTTTTCAATTGTCAACAAATCTTGGCAAAGATTTCTTTCGTTATCTTCGATATTGTGATAAAAAAAAACAAATCGAATGTGGTTTAGCGTGGCACTGGTGAAATTCCACTGATTTGGGATTAAAGGTCCGGTAATACGGGCAACATTTTTCTTCAACTTGTCTCGCAACATTGTTGCGGTACAAGTTGAAACCCTCTGTTGCGCGTATTACCACTTTGATGACCAACTTGTCTCGCAGCAAAATACAGTGTTGTAAGTCTGCAAAATTTAACACGTATAACTGGTCAATCGTGTGGAAATAAAGATGGCGCCTTCTTTCATATAGTTTAGCTTTCCAACGAAGTTCCACTTCGACTTCTGGCCGTCTTTTTCTTTTAAATTTTACGTGCCAGCGAAGTTCTCTCAATATGAAGCTCAGTGTTGTTTCAGATAGCCGAAAAATTGTGATTTTCCGACAGTTCTTCCAAGTTTCCTGCTTGCATTGTTTTGAAGTGACAAACGAGGTGTTCCAAGGACTAATGATAGTCCTCAAGGTCGTTTTAAAGGGCAAATTGATGACTTTCTGCCCAGACTTTCCGAGAGTTACTGGTCTATTTTGCATTCAGGCTCGTCCCCGGGCTCTTCTTCACTGTCCACCATGTTTTTATTTTATTTGCCCCGCTTCATGACGACCAATCACAAGGGTTAAATTCAAATTTGTTGCGAGACAAGTTGTAGCTTCAGTAGTAATACGAGCAGCAAAACTGGAATTTGTTGCAGAAAGTAGAACTCGAGTCTACTTTGCGCAACACGTTGCCTCAACTTGCAACACTGTATTTTGTTGCGAGACAAGTTGGTCACAACGTGGTAATACGCGCAACAATGTGTTTCAACTTGTAATGCAACAATGTTGCGAGACAAGGTGAAGAAAAATGTTGCCCGTATTACCGGACCTTAATTGCCATGTTTTTAATCAATCTGAATGCAGAAATTGTTGCTTGTATATTATCATTCAGAAAATCGCGCCACAAGCCAAATCTGGAAAGTACTTCCAAATATGGGTTTTTTCCCCCGATTTGGGGGAAAAAATGGCGGCGTTCTGAGCATGCGCATGCAAGTTATCCTGGACTCTTCTTTCGCCCGCCCGGGTTCAGTCCCTATATGGGGCGGGAAGAAAGGAGAGTTCAGGGACTGGACTAGTGACGCTAAAGAACCCACACACTTAGCAAAAAGAGTACAGAGCAAGTAGTTTCTGGTGTTGTGGTCTGGCTCATCTCACAGTTTGATCCTTAACATAGAGTTAACC
>JAHPZR010045853.1:0-20000 GCA_019787425.1 Platygyra sinensis
GGCTAAATGTATGCTTGATGTCAATTGATCATAAGAATTGCTTCATTAAGTTACTTCTCTAACATGTACATGTATAGTGCTCACTCCATTGATATGGACTGGTTTTGGTCAAACACTGGTGGCTGGATTTTAAGGGGGTTCCAAACTGTTTAATACCTGTAAATTTAATCTGGTACTTTTTGCCATCCACAGTGATACCATTTCTCTTTATTTTCCTTTTCTGATCATTCAAATTTGAGATCAGCTGGCTGAGCTGTTCTCTAAAAGTATCACAAAGAAAAACAAAAGAATGATATATAAATACCCTAAATCATTTCAAAGTGAAGCTGATAATCAAATGAGCAGATATCTATATGTTATTTATCACTACATTGTATCTGGTGAATGCCATGATTCACTCATCAGCTAGTGAAGAAAACCCAACCAAAAAATATAGGGCACAGCACAATTAAAAACTGCTTGAAATGTAAACATCCATACTGAAAAAATGGATCTTTGTTATAATTTTGTTAACTATTTTCTGCCTACATGTCTATGTTGTAGATCAAAATGAAATTCAGGTTAAAATGAAATCCCTTTGTATGTACCTTAACCCTCATTATCCATGAGTAAAAGACAGAAAAATTTTAACTCCTTACTGCCCAAGGAGTCTCCCTTTGACGAGTAAAATTGTCTGGCATTAGACAGAGTAAAATCTATAAAAATATTAAGAATCACACTAGGTTAAAATATTTTAAAATGAATCTCATTTTGACCAACAGCATACATGTATATGCAAATCACTGGCAAATAGGATTTCAGTAACACAGTATTTCAAGAAGTACATTTTATTGTCTGAACTCGTGCTGTGGGTAAATTTATTTTTCCATTGTTGATCTTCATGGCCAAATCATGAGCAACAGACCATGACAGGTGACTCAAATTCCAAAAACCTGGATCCATTTGAATGTACACTAACTGGTTAAAATTGGTCAAAATCTCTTGTAATGTTTAATGCCTGGTAAAAGATAAAAAGACTTAGTTACCTCTTTTCTTTACAATTTGCAATGGCAACAGGATACACTGAAAGAGCACTTTCTGAACTTTTGTTGGCAAAGTTGATTGGAACCAGCCCAACAGCCACTTGATTTCTACCTAATCAGTTGTACATGTAATAATAATAGCTCGCAAAAGCGCAATTAGTTCAGACACTTACTGTTAGAAAAATATCCCTCAAAACATTTATAATATGGTTATCATTATACATGTAAGCAGCTACTGTCATTTACATGTATCTACCCATGTTGATTTTAAAAAGGCTTATTGTAATTAGTATTATCCCTTATAAATTATTGTCTTCTCATTTTGTGATGCAAGTGTGAGCATCTTACTATGTAACACGTGCAATAGAAGAAAATAAACTTTTATTACTATTACTATTATTATTATTTATTGTTGTTAATGTATTGAAGCCTGCATGTAATATTTATTGGCTGCAAATGACAATAACATAGCCACAGATTGACATCATTTTCAGCAGTCCTAAGTTATTGTAAATTGAAGAACTGTTCAAGAGTTATGATTTATGAGTTAACTTTACCAATAAACCAGCAAACATTTTCAGTAGTCTGTAATGATACAGCTTTGTCAACATACCACCTAGAGGTCTTCCATCTAGTTTGATGTTAAATTCCATGGTGTCTGCATCAGATGAGATGAGGTGTTGCTCTCGAATTGCCCACACCAACACCGAGGACAGGTCTACCCCACAGGAATGGAAATCTGTCTTCATCTTTTGAATTGACATTGTTTTCCGCACAACTGTGAAAACAAGCTTCTTCACTGCCCTTATCTCATTTTTGGTCAATAAGACAGCAGTACTGCTGGAATGCTGTAGGCATGCAAACACATTATATTTAATTAATGGTGCTCAAATATGAAAATTAAATTGGCTTACATCACATAAATGGAAAGATGCGCCAAACTGTGATAAACACTTCCTTTATTGCATGTAGGTCAGATCACAAATGTGAATACAAAAATAATTATACCTTTGCTCCAATATGCAAAAGAGGGACATAAAAGGGAAACTTGGTGACCTTGTTATATCAATTCATACTTAAAGTTAAACTTAACAATGTACAAAATGTAAATTAAGCTTACATACCCTACTTTTTCCAAGCTGTGTAAGATTCAGCAAGGTTTGCCACGCATCATCAGGAAGTCTCGCTTTCAGCTTAAAGTAGAGCAGGACCCAGTCTGGAACTCGCATACCGTCCAAAATTTTTTGATATGTACCTGGTAGGAGCAGCTCTGCCAACCCTTTCTTCGATCCTTTGGCTTCAAGGACTAAATTCACAATTTCTGATATCGTTTCTGATACCTTTTCCTTCTCCTCTTGGCTGCCATAAATAAAACTGTGACCCAAAACACAGGCCAAGGTCTCGTGATATTTCTCACAGACGCCCTCCAGATCTGCAGTGACTCCTTTGCAGTGATTTGCTACAGCCCTCTTCATGTTAATAGGCCCCAAGGAGCTGTTCAAGGTCTCCTAAATAAAACTGCAGCCTGTGCCCGCGCTGCTACCGCTGTTGTCACTGGATGACTGTGATGGGGAAGAGGCCGCTAACGGCGGGGAAATCGGAAGAAAATTAGTCAGGTGACTGTTACTGTTTTCCAGTTCCATGATCTTCGACTCAAGTTCAGCAATTCTGGAATTTAAAATTTTCATTTCTTTGGCGCCATTATCCGAAGGACAGCTCTTCCCGCCAAAACTTGACGTCGAGTCAGAGTTCAGTTCGAAGCCATTTAACAAATCTACAACAGAGGGAAATTTTTCCGAACGTAAGAAGCAATCTGGAGCAAACTGACGCTGTCGAAGTAATCCTGCACAAAGACCAAACGAGGATACAACATACAGATGACTCGGTTGTCTGTTGAAGGTTGAAGTCACAACCTCGAGTGGCAGGCTTCAGATCTTTGGGCGCCACAGACTGTATTTCATTCCGGAAAAGACGAAAAATTTCGCTTGTACCAAACTCTTTGGGTCTTACACCACACAGGCGTTTGGTAAGCACATACCAGTGCTTTCCAGGTTCTAGCGTATGACCAACCACTCTTGAAAGCGACAATGGCGGATGTTCCGAGGAGGGAGATCGATCGATGTCCACTTCCATGATGATCGCCAAATGACACAAATGAAACTCATTGTGCTTGCTATTTTAAAGTTGAAATTCCTGCTCAAGTAAAACATTACTAAATCTGTAACCTTTTAACTTATTAATTTGCAGCTCCAATCGGTGGAGCTGTGGTTTTGCGGCAAATACGTTCTGATTGTAAAAGTAAACAAAGATTAGAATTAGAAGGTCTGGGCGCTAGAAGGCAAACGTCATCAATAAAGGCGTAATTCATAGTCACGGTCATGTTTGTAGCACAACAACCTAAAAATATATCGAGAGCTTAAGCTAAACTTTGTCGCACAGGCGACCCGCCTATTTGAGCGCTTATTTAAGTATCAGTCGACTTCTTTTGGGGAATTCTGTGCGGGTGTACCGCTTCCAGGACATTTTCACCGTCCATTTTAACAGAGTATCTACCAAGCGCTAAGAACTTTTCGTTTAAGAAACAAAAATTTATGTTATGGCCGTTACATGCTGCCTTTTAAAGAATTTGGGAAGCTCCAGTGAAATCAAAACTAAAATTGCAATTTTCACTGTTGAAGAAACAAGAGGGATACCTTGTAGTTTTCAAATCAGTTTCTTCACGATTGGAACTCAAAGTGTAACATCACGAGTAGTTTGCCGACAGCATTAAATTTATATAAACTAAGGTGAAATCAACATTTTACAGTAGCATGTCACTTTACTGACACCTGCGGTGGGAACGATCTGACCGCAAGGGAAGCAGGTGATTGACAGAAATGAACTCCTTTAATGAATGCATGCTGCGAATTCCTGAGCTCCTTTAAGCTCCTCATGAAATTATTATAAGAATTAGAATTATAAGAAGTATAAGAATTAGAAATTATAAGAATTAGTTTTCTATTATCTCAGTGAAAAAGAGAAAAAAGAATAAGAATTAGTTTTCTATTGCATGTATCTGTATTCTTTAGACTGTTGGAGCCATTGTGTGTTGCTGTTATTATTGTACTTCCTTCAAAAGAGCATCCTGAAATCAAGGCTAATGGATACACATTTTCTGCCATCAGAGCATTTTTTTGTGCTTGAAAATAAAATTAATAATTATTGTTATGGCCGCAATGCTACTTTAAAATTGTGGCTTGATTTTACCTTGGTTTAATTTATTTTGTTTCAATCTCCTAAATCATTATCTGTATTCTTTAGACTGTTAGAGCCATCGTGCGTCGCTGTTATTCTTCTGCTTCCTTCAAAGGAACGTTGTGAAATCAAGGCCAGTGCATACACATTTTCTGCCATCAGAGCATTTTTGTTGTGTTTAAAAATAAAAATATTGTTATGGCCACAATGCTACTGTTATTTTGTGGCTTGATTTTACCTTGGTTTAATTTATTTTGTTTCAATCTCGTAAGTCATAGTAACATTACCACACCCAAGAACAAAGGAAATGAACACAACAACAAACAATAAATTTGAAGCACAATATATTGATTACATTATCTTGTGGAAGTGATGCTTGTACTATCTACTACAGTAACTGGAACTGAAGACTTTCGTATGCAGACCCTGAACATAGGTCTTAAAATTTCAACGTCCAAATTCATTAATATTATAGGCAAGCAACCCTTCAACTCTATTTCATCTCTCTAATGTCATTTATAAATAATCCATTTTCAAATGCTTGAAATGGTGAGATTTGAAATAAGTAACCCCTAAAAAATGATCTCTTTGATAACAATAATTGATAATAAACAATTATTGGATGGGGTTTTTGTGAATCCAGAATAAACAAGGTCAAGGTAAGGGTTACCAGCCGAAGCTGACGGCTGAGGTTGATAATCCTTACCATGACCTTGATTATTCTCCATATCACAAAAACCGAATCTAATAATAATTGTTTTATTATACATTGAACGAAAAAAATCGAAGTCATATTTTTGCTTCTTCACTGATGGGAAGCAGCACAAAGTGCTTGAACCTAACATGATTACCTGTGACCTTGAGTGTCCTTGACATGATAATAATTATTGTATATTGTGCAGTTTCAAATATCCATACTCTCCCCACAGAAGGGATTTGAATTTCCTAGGGGGTGGAGGGTTCTGTGAGGCCAGAAAATTTAAAGAAATGTATGACACACAATTGGAATTTCCAGAGGGGTGGGGGGGGGGGGTCCTTTGGAAAAATCCCTTCCATGGGGGAGGTATGGATATTTTCTAGAATTGCAACTATGACTATGAAAGTTAATTGGATTGTGTCTTATCGAGACGAAAAGTTGAGTCATTGTCTTTCCTCAGAAAATAAAATTAGCACACTAAGTGCTAATCCAAGTATTTACAGTATGTGAAAAAGGCCAAACCATAAACAATACTATTTACAAATAAATATTTTGCCATTGATGATTGGCTGAAATCACCTGGCTAACTCTTCATAATCAGCAAAATTGGAAAGATGTTTACTTGTTCAAAAAAGAAAGAATGATGGAAGGTGCAGTTGCAAAAGTGCTTTGTCAGAGCTGGAGAAAATGGCAAAACAAAATTCAAAGGTTTTGACAAAATGAATAAGCCAAATGAATACGTAAACTGGTGGCAAAAACTGCAGAAATAACAATGGATCCTAACTGCTATTCAAAAAATATCTTCTAGACTAAATATGCCTCTTATCCTGTATTTGCCACAGAAGGTGACATTGGATTTGGCTCTCTTTGACCTAACGAATATTTAAAAATTATGCAGATCTGGGAGATTGATATCCACCTTGGCTATCCTCAAACTGCATTCTTCAGATCATAAATAGCTTCATCAAATAGCGCCAGGGGGCAGGGGGAATGGGTATGTGCTGCTAAATGGGGTCCCATAATTATTTATGGTAACAAAACATACAGGAATGATTGTAATGTAGGTGAAAAGAAAAGTGTCCTCATTCAATATAAACTAGAAACAAAGAAAGCGACTAAAATGGGGTCAATAATTGGCCACAGAGTATGTTGCAGTGCGAGCCCAAACAGCACACAACAAGCAAAAATTAACCCAAGTACCTCCCCAAGTGTCTGAAATGTATTTTCATGAGATCTCTTTGAAACTAAGTCTGACCTTATAGACTAGCAACAGTCATTTTTTAGCTTTCTTGTTCAAAGGGCAATCTTTATGTGATGTCCGCTGGTGCTGGGTTGATCCACAACGGCACTTTCTTCCACTCACAACTAACAGATCATCCTCGTTTCCAAGAATTCCATTCACATCTGAAACTAGCTGGCCATCATCATCTTCTTCATCCTCTGAATCTCCTCCATAACTGTGTGTAACAGCTTGCTGTTTCACCCACTTTTTCCTTGCCTCCTGGTCTTCTGTTCTGGCTACTTTCATTCTTATTCCCTGTTGCTTCCGTGCTTCTGTCTGTTGTTTATTCAATTCAGCTGCACAATCCTGTACACATTTGACGAGTGCTTCAACCGCTGCTGGAATGACTGGAAGCTTCAGCCTTTGGTAAAGATCTATGACCCAATGGTAGTTGTTGCCTCTGACTTTAAAGCACCAGGTCATGTTGCCTTGACATAGGCCAGCATTAGTTGATGCCATGTAGTGCAACCTTGCATGAAAATAGCAAGCAAAAATAGTAAACAAAAAATGTCCATAGTCTTAAAATCCCTGACCAGCAAACTGAAATAGCTTTTACATCTCTAACATTTTTCACTCCGTGTACCTAGATTTCCATGTAGTCCATCCGCAAAAACACAGACACTTTCTACAAATACATTTTAGATGACAGGCTATTGTCAATTTATGCTTTAGTAGAGTTTGGCTACTAATGGATGAATCATAAAAATGAAAGGTGTAAATAATATACTGATTTGGAAATGTTTTACTTCCAGTTATAAGCAATGACACATCCTGCATGATGTGCAGTACATTTACAGGGCGCGACGAAAGTCCTGTCCGATAGCCCGGGGCTAGTGGAATTACCTGTTGGGCTAGCATTTTCTTATCGTAGCTTACCCGACGGGCAAGCACGGTTGGTTCCTCTTTTAAGATGATAAATTGAGCTTGTATACCAAAACGTGTGTAGCAGAAGTTCCTAAGAGAAAATAATAACGCTATGAGGCCAAATTATCGTAGCGTGACAACGTCTTGCGCCACATTTTAGTTGCGTCTGTAAATAGCGTCATGACTTTTTCTGCTTACGTAAGCGACTGAAAAATATTTTTTGAAATGACAATATTTGCCGACTGACGGCGTGCAGCGCGAGACAATCAGTCTAATTAAATTCCAGCCAAGTCACGGTCCAGTGGATTTTCTCAGAAAATTTAGGTGCGTTTCGTTGGGAAAATCCAAATCCGGATTGTTGTTTCTATTTTATGGCTGCCAATTCATTATTAAAACAAAAATGACCCACTTCATGTAAAATTAAAAAAAGAAGAAAAACTCGCATTAAGAAAAGCTAGCAGACCTGGCGCCGTTATCATCCGATAAAAATATAAAAACGAAAACACGCAACTCGAGTAATTTAGAGCTGTTATCGATCACATTTCTGCGCGTATTCATCTTGGGGCTACGGACTGAACAGCGCCTTAAACGTCTTGAAAACCTTATAATAAGGCAAAAATAATAGATTAGGACCGCTGCAAGGTTTCTCTTAAAAGCAAGGAGGCGGAGATGATTGACGTCCACCAAACCTTAGGTTTTTTCTAGACTTTTTTGCGCTGAAGTTGCGTGTGATTGATAGCCGCCATAAAAGCATGATGTTTTCTCACTTCTGGAAGAGCTAGTTTGTCAACCTCACAAGCTTTGAAGAGAATTTAGTAATGGAATGTCGACAGACTTAGATTACGGTGGTATTTTAATTGACCGATCGTAACGTTAATGACATTCACAAAAATAACCCTGTTGTGATTTCCGTAAATTTATAATATTCTTGACCGTCAACGCAACGGGGCTAAAAATGTAAACATCGAAGGAACAAACCCATTCGAGTTCAGAGGTTATTGTTCCTTTATTATTTCGCCCATTTTTGAATAAAATTTAACTCTGAAACAATCATTTGCTGTTTATAAAAATTTTCTGGTCTTACAAAGCGTAACAATTTTCATGCGTTAACTGCATTGATTTTATGCAAATTGATATCGGGCCTACGGCAGCGTTTCGCAACTTCATGACATTTGACAGAAGCGTGGGTCGTAGAAGAGAGTTCTACACAAGGAAGAAATAAATAAACAATGCCACTGTGTTAAGTTTGGAATTCTCGTTCACAAAATCTTGATGTAAGTTGTAACTGCAGCTTTTAGTGGTCAGGTGTAAAAACTAGTCGTTTCTGTTACATTGTTTAATTTGAGGTTGAAGTTAAAACGAAAATCACATTCAGGAATCAAAATATTACGAAGAATTGGTTTATATCTATACTTGGTATCATTACTTGTATTTTGCATAATTACATAAATCTTATGATTCTTTATAAGCAATTCAATTTCGGGCTAGCCCCTCAGGCCTTCGGGCTAGTAACCTCAAGTAACAGCTTGCCCGAAGGGCAACCTCATCTTTTCATTTTCGTCTCACCCTGATTTAGGTGGTAAATGAAACACATTATAAGAGACAGACAAATTTTAAGATGGCCAACTGGACAACAAAACATCTACAACAGTTGGAGCATGCAATCATACCTCCAGAGGCTTTGGCTTTTTGACCAGAACTGGGGAAGAACTGTGAAGCTTGCCTCACAGAGGTTTGAATGACCTCGACCCATTTCAGGGTGAATGACACCGTCGGCCTCGTCTGCTCTTCTTTCACACCCTATTCTGTATGCAAGCCAATGAAAATCACACTTGAGTGTTGTTTTTGTCTTGTATGGCTCCTCAGTGCATTTAATTTGATCTTTCACATTTCTTGCAACTGCAAGTTCTAGCTGGATTAAAGTTACAAGAACCATCCTCATCCCAGTTGTGAATGTCCCGCACATGGTACTTCGAGAGGACCCTGACACGCTGCGCATAATCATCAGGATTGGTACACTGTTGCAGGCAACAAAAATGGTTTATGCGGGCACCTTTAATAAATGAATCAGATATCCAACCACAGCCAGCCCTGTGTCGTTTGCATTTGCACTTTGCAGTTTCAATTTCAGGAAATTTTGCTTTGTACTTGGATTTCATATCTTCTTAAAATTCCTTCTTCTTAGCAGCCTCTTTCAAGTTATTGCTATGAGCTCTCCCCACATGTCCTCCACATTTATATATCTTGCCAGCAGGATGATGCACACTGACAGACTTGGCTGCACTTGAATCCCCATCCTGCCACACAACCTCAACCTTGCACCCCTCATTCTTTACTTGCTCATAACATTCTTCTGCTAGCACACCCTCCATCGACTTTGCTGTGCCCTCATACAACTCCTCCTCAACAACATCATCCTTCCCCCGCATGCACTTGTGCCCATACCAGAGTAATCCACCGGTTAAATAATTCTTAACAATAAAAGAACCATTTTTATTAAAATGTCCACGAGTGTGCCACACTCCATCAGAAGTAACAACAGCTCGTGTCCAGCTACCCAGTTTATCTTGTGATAATTCTTGCATGTTTTTTTTTTCTTCTTCACACATCTCATCAAGAATATCCTTAATGTGTGGGTATGCCAATTTAATAACATCATAGTATCTGTTCTTGGATATGCATGAAATCCCCAGATACTGTCTTAAAGTTCCATTGAAGTTTGCAAACCCATGACCAGACAGGAAAAAAGCTACTGCTAAAGCAAGTCCAATCACCATTCGTTTTGACCCCTCCAAAAATGCAGATCCTTGAAACATCAATGACCTTTTTTCACACCCACTACACATAAACCAAACATTAAGGCTACCTCCCAGGCCTGTAGGTTCCACTTTGGAGACTACAAGGATACCTGGAAATGAAAGTAAAGAAAATATCACTATTGCCAAAGGATCTGTCGAAACTGAACTGTAATAGATATACATAATTATTGAGAATGGGCTTGTGCTTGAACAAGCTGATGTGACAATACACACTTTTTAACAATTTGCCTGAGTCAAAACTCCCTTTTACTCATTCAGAAAATCTTCTTCATCTCCAGTCGAGAATCAAACTCACGACCCACTGGGTACTACTTTGGACACTCTTTCCACTTGGCAACTGGAATGCTAGTGGCAAGCAGGGTCAGAATTTAACTATAAGTACACCAGACTCTTAGGATTGCATCGGGAACTTGCTCGAAATTCGGCCCTACACTAGTGTACAAACCCAAGAGTGTGTTTCTGTATTGTTGGAATAATATTTTTTTTTGTCTCAAAAGGCCCCATGAATGATGTCTTCTGTTAGACAAACACCTTGCATACAAAACAAATAAAATTAGCAAATTCTCAATTGGTTGCACTGACCATCAAAAGTGAAACAACGAAATTAATCTCAATTTTCTGGTCAAAGTGAAAGCAAATTGGGAATGGAAATCCTACCTCTGCAATCAGGTGTTGAGCAACAGCTAGTCCTGTTGACTTGTTCAATGAAATCCAACAACTGTGTAGTTTCACTGACAAAAAACCACCGCTCTATATCCATCTTGCACTTCTTGGGTTGAGGCTCGGTTGATGAATCATCGTCGCTTTCTGCTTTACCACTTTTGGAGCAGCCCGGGTTTTCAATATCGCTGAGATCCATGTCAGGAAGAAATTCCGAGCCCTCTGATTCAGAGTGTTCACTCAAGGCCGAGGAAGCATTAAAGCAAGCCTACAAATTTCTTGCAGCTAAGGTTTGCACCACGGCTTTCTCTGAGCTGTATTCTGACTTGGCAGGGCTGACAAATTTAAGTCGTGTCTTCCCGTCGGTTTCGGTATGTTCTTCCGACCATTTAGCTGGCAGACTGAAACTTTTCCTTGAACCAGCTCCTTTACCCTGCTTTTCTGCCGATTTTTTGCCCTTAAGAGATGCAATTTTCTTCAATTTTGCTTTGCTAACCTTCTTCTTTTTCTTCTTGCCACTGGACGCCATGTTGAATGAAGTTGAACACAGTCCACCACGCAGGCGCAGTGTGTAACCCATCTACCGGAACTACGTCACACCTAGCAACGTAGTGACAAAACAAAACCCAAGTGGGGTATACAGAGGTTATTTTGCATTTTTTTATGTTTCTGCTGGCATTTTACACAGCAGTGTTTGAAAATGGCAGGCAAGAAGTTCGTAGTGACTATATCGTTGAAGAAAAGGTGATTTTGAGACGAACATTGACTGTTTAACACCAAAATATCAGTTTTGAGCACGTGGGTAATTCACCCTCATTTACGGGAATCCATTTTTTGGGAAAATGGGTGGGAATTTCTTCGCAATATTTGTCAAATACTCCAAGGGCATGTTCATGAACAGATCTGTGTTCGACCAAAGAAAGAAACTGCCATGTGGCTGAGTTACTGAAGTCCAAAGAAGGATCAAATTACAAAACAATAAATTGCCTTCTACAGGGTGTATTTCTCTTTGTTTTGTCTTGGTGGAACACAGGATTATTGCTTTTTACGTCCATGTTTGTGTTACATTTCATTTTTACCACAAACTGTTGTAGTTTTTGTGAAATTTGAATTTTTCTCTTTCCATGCCACCCCAGGGGGTAATTAAACTAACACCTTTAGAGTGATGTTGCCTTATGATTTTTTCACTATTTTTGTTCCTTATGGACCAAAGAACAATATTACTGTCTAACATGTAGATAATACTCTCACATTGGATATCAGTGTAATATCTAAAATGTGCAAAATTTGCCAGTGCAGATACCTTAACAAATCTTTTGTTATGTATTATGGTATATTAAGAATGTTTACCTTGTGCCAGTACTGAATTTTGTCAGTAAGGTGTCCAGGCAGGAAACCACTTCCAAGGAACCTCTTTTGGCAGTTGTCTCGGTCACATAAACTGTACCTCTTGTTAGCTAAGCAGCCGTGCACCCCAAAGTTGTATGTCCACAACTGCCGCGTGTAGAACATATCTTGGTGGGTCAGGTTTGGTTTTGATGGAAGTCGAAGGTAAGCAAGTCTACTGCATTCTTTCTCCTAGGCTGGAGCTGACCTGCAACTTCCGGCATCTTTCCTTCCCAGCTTCTTCTTGCTGCTATCTTATCGTCCTTTTTACTTTGGTAGCCCCCCCTCCACATTTCTTTGGTGATCTTTTCGCTGCAGTTTGAGGCTGCGCTTGTCCTCATCTGGCAATGAACTTCTGTGAAAAAAATTTTCGATTTGGATAAAAAGCGATTTTTTTATGAAGTTTTAAAAACCTGAAAATTCTATTTTCTTGTGGTCCACTCGTGCCGCTGTTCACATGATCGACATGCTCAGTTGTGACGTAGATTCAGGAATGTGACTTCGGCCTTGACTTATCTCGCTTGTTTTACCTCTGTAAGTTTAGCTTCGTAGTCCATGCAAAATGCTCCTTTCCAGCATTTTGTATGAACTACTTAATTAAATTTACAGAGGTAAAGCAAGCGAGATGAGTCAAGCCTGAAGTCACGTGTTCCTTAATCTATGTCACAACTCATTCAAAATGAAGGGAAGACTGGTGCAAATGGTGGACTAAAATGGCGGCAAATTTGAACGTTTTTAAAACTTCTAAAAAAAGACTGCATTTTTTCCAAATCAAATTTTTTTTCGCAGAAGTTCAGAGGGTGATATATAGAATCAGATAAGAAAATAAAAATTTTGACGATATTGGCACTTTAAGTGCCAGGCCGACATTGCTAATTTTTTCGAGACCAGAATATTTCGTGCTTATAAGTAAAAATAATCTGAATAGCACAGCTGGGACTAAGTATTCAAAGAGAAAGTAACAGCGTCGGATGGTGTACAACAAAATAACCTGTTTGTGTTGTGGACTTATTCCTATATTGCTCATATATTGTTTCTGTTCTGTTTGTGAAACATAGTGATCTCACTATAGGTAATAATAAATGAGCCTGAAAAATACAGAATATTGCACCTTATTTAGAAACACCAGACCCAGATCAAATTCCGGGATCAAATAAATGCCAAGACCAAAATGGCTGTACTTAAAGTGTATATGACACAAAAAATATTTTCTGCTTATTTGAAAGGCCTTTCAAAATATAGAAGAATGGCGTTTTTCTTTTTGAAATATCTTTTTTCGTTTTAGAGATATTAACCTTTTTCTATTATGCAAATTAGATCAGTGATGATGTCATAATACTGCAACTGAAAAGTTGTAAAAACTGAATAAAAGATATCTCTGGAAATATTAAAGCAGTGTTCTTGAAACTTGGCACCATAAATGTTCATCACAACAGAAACAAATTACACCCTTAGTGTTGTTGCTATAGTAACTCTTTTGGCTCCAGTCTCTTTCTATGCAAAAACCAACTATTACCATTTTCAACCTCCAAAGTGAGACAAAGGATCCAACTTGGAGCAGACATTGTTTCCCTATTGTCGTAACTCCCATCAGTAGAATGTGTGGGGTAGATGGCTCTTGGTTAAGACAAAAACTGGGAATTTCAGTTTTTATTAAAACAGCATCAGTGGCAAAACTGTTGTCATGGCAACAGCATTAAGGGTGTCATTTTATTCCTTTTGTGATGGACAATTGTGGTGCCAAGTTTCAAGAACACTGCTTTAATATTTCCAGAGAAATCGGTTATTCAGTTTTTACAACTTTTCAGTTGCAGTATTATGACATCATCACTGATCTAATTTGCATAATAGGAAAACGTCAAATCTCTAAAACAAAAAAAGATAATTCAAAAAGAAAAACGTCATTCTTCTGTACTTTGAAAGGCCTTTCAAATAAGCAGAAAATATTTTGTGTCATATACACTTTAATCCAATAAATACGTTAACTATAGTAATTTATGTATCAGTCAGAGTTAGTAACATCTACCATCTTTCAGAACGTAAACGCACTCAGAAATGATGATTTTGACATAACCAATTCACAAGATAGTAATCTGCAGTAGTCCACAAGATGTATGTCGCATATTAACCCAGGATATAGCCTGCTTCACCATCAAGTTTCATCTAGAACAGAAAGAGCATCGAAGTCGTCATGGTCATGAGTTTGACTTCCGTCAGGACCCAAAATATTTTTTCCTTCCCTTCTGTTCCTTCCCTAGCGACTAATTGAACACTCTTCACTTATATTAAGTTTAAGGTTTTTCCATACATACTGTTATCCACTTTCTTGATTGCAAGGCTTAGCTCATCACACCAAGAGAAGGTGTCTGTTCTCATCAACCCGAAGCCCAAGTTAAACTCTGTTGTAAAGATGTCATAATAGAGCCTGTAGCATACCTCTGGCTTTGGCTGCTTCGGCAAAGGATAGTCATTCTGCTGCATTGATCTAAAATGATAATATTAACAAATCAATCGATTGCAACATTTTGATCAACAAGTAACAATTCATATTACGACATTTTGATCACCTCTGCTTTGTGCTCCTGTAATTTGATACTTGTCCTCCTGTGGTAATAACAGTTATCCAATGACTTACCAAAGGATTTGCTGTTGCCTATTCCAGACTTTTGGTTCATGAGTTGGTAAATACAACTGGTGCATCCTATTTATGCTTAGGTCTTCCCTGAGATATCTATAAAAGAACAGGAGTACAGTAAACGAATATTCAAGTTCGACAACAATAAACTGCTTAAAATTGTTCCAAATCAAACTTGTAGGTGATTTTACTTCTTTTTGATTTATTGGCATCATGTGACTCACCATCTCCTCATGAAAGATCCGAGACCCATGTTTAGTAATTATTTTAGTGATTTTGACGAAAACACTGTACTATAATGATCCATCAATTGTAGGGTTTCAACAATCTGTTGCACATAATGATACCAAAAATCGAAAACAGCATCCCTTTAAGATGCAAGGTCTCATGTCTACAATCAGAACCCAAGGTAAATTAAGTACTAAATTCAGGATCACAGTCAGTACAAGGGCACAGTACAATTTATCTGGAAGTGGCCAACCTTTTGTTTTCATTGTCTTCCCTTGAATAGTTCGAAGTCTGGCGAGGGAAGGACAAAATGTGATTCCTCACCTAAAATGTAATGAAATGTGGTTACTTATTTTAACGCTCATCTTAGAAGCTTGAAGTAATACCTTTTGCTTTTGCATACGCTTCTGCTGATGCCGCTTGTGAAAACCAGTGTCTCACCTTCTGCTTGATTTCCTCTGAGATAATATTTCCTCGATTCTTGTGCTTCCCCCTCTTATCAGTGAGGCATTCCAGGTTCTTGCTTCTCAGCACTCTCAACCGTTTCTCTCCAAACCCATATATTTAGAGGAAAGCTCGAAGGCATACCTGTCAAGTTTAAAAAATAACGGATAAAGTAAATTACAAAATTTCACCGTCATTCAATTACAGGGGAATAATAAAATAATAATAGTAATAAGTTATTATTAATATTTTGTTAATAAGACTAATACTAATAATGCTAATGCTTGATCAAGTTTTTTAAGTTTCTTTAAATTTGGAAAAGTTGATAAATAAATTTTATGTGATGAATCTAGAAGATTGCGTGCAAAACAATAAAACACGCTGGTTGTATGTTTTATACTCTGATAAAACAAGAGTTTTTGACCAACCAGAGCGCACGCAGGGTCCTATCTATAATTATTATAAATGGATATGTGGGCACCAAGAAACTCACTTTCTCGCTCGTTCTCCAATGTGAGCCTGCTCACAGGCAATAGAGAGTGCTAATTGTCTGGAAAGCCTTAATGCCATTCATCAAGATACGAACCCGCTTATAAAAAGTGACTGTGACAGAAGGCAGGTATTCTCAGTGAATGCACAAGGACGGTGAACAGAGCACAAAGGACAGCGCGAAAGTCTACATATACCAGGCATTATTTGCCATTTGTGCTTGTGTCGCTGAAAAGCTGGGGAGGGAAAATAAAAGAAAAACGAATGCATTGAATTATAGACCATTGTAATGCAATTTAATATGATACCAGGACTGAATTCTGTATATGAGCGTCAATGGTTTTGAAGCACTTCATATAAGAGAAACATGTAATCTTACTTAGTTTAAAATGATTAGTGTTATATTAGTAATCATTTTAGGTAATACCATCTATATAAGGGAATCCCCACAAATTGTTGTTGTTGTTGAGTTATGTTCAGAGGTGTCTTCTTCCCTGGCTGAACGGTCTTCATTGGTTATTGGTGACAATACAACTGTGCTCATCCAGAGAAATATAAAAAAGCTAAACTAATCTGTTTAACGCCTTTTCAAACAAGAAATAAGAATACTGAGCTTTCTTCAGTGCAAACTGATCCATTGTAACCTCAATGTGGCTTGTGAGGTGAAGCTGTTCCAAAAATTTAAAGTGCTACAATCGATCAAAAGGAAGCAAAAGAGTAAATCTTTGATCTGACTGAACATAAAGACATAAGTAGTCAAAACACAAGTTATATACTTTATTTTTATGGTAGCCTTGTGTGACTTTGACTGCGAGGATGTCCTCTTTCTTCTTAAAACAAGAGCCTTTCATGTTTCACTGTTGTTGCTTGCTAATCTTGCGCCGTATAACTGAAAAAAGACAGAAGGTGCTCGAGGTCTAGTCAGAAGTGTTTGTTGAAATCAACTGCAATTTTCTGACACACTGCACGAGGAACTTTGACTCTTGACATTGTAGCTTTACTAGCTGTGCTTGTGGCATAGTTAAATGAAACCGCACGTGCAATCAGTCAGTTTCTTAAACCTTGTGGTGCAGTGTTACTAACAGTTCAAACAGTCACAACTGAGCTTTTCAAATACACCAAAATAAAAGAATTTTCTTAGGCAGAAGTCTTTTATTGCTTAAACTTGTCACTGTGATGTTAGTTCTGCCAAAATCCTGGCATGTCAGTTTTCAGTATTGATGGTATTTGTGAGCCAAGTTCCTTTCAGTAAGTGAGGAGAGAGCCATCACTTTGTCACTGCTTGGAGTTTTTTGATTTCATTTGAGCAATTGATGGCATTTTTTCCCGAGTTGTTTTCTCAATTACCCCTTTATTCCTTATACATTTGCCACTCTATTTTGAATTTTGGTCTTGCGACCTTTTTATTAGTTACATGACACTATTTTTTTTGCCCTTCACTGTCATTGAGCGATTCACTTGACCTTAGTCAAGAACCTTCCTCGGATCCAGACACATTCAACATGACACCTTTTTTAATTTTTTTTCATTTTTTTCATGTTTTGTTTTTCAATTACCAGGCAGAGCAGACCACTGAGCGTGGGGTACTCCCCAGGGATTGGTTACCCAAGCTCATGTTTATTCCCTGACAAATAGCTCAGACTGCTTTTGTCGTCTTTTGTTCTACTTTTTTTTTGATTGTTGTGAGTTTAGGGTGAGCTGCTTTCTTTTTGAAGAAATTTTTGACCTTTTCGTAGCAATCGGTCTTTCCCTTCACTGTCCAACACATATCTCAGAACAGGGTCTTGTCTGAAGATCGACATAATTGCTGATTTTATGGGCAATTGGTCAAATTTTTCAAAACGCTCCTCGATACACTTTTGATCATCGGGCGACCATTGCTTCCTTGACAGGGAGGATGGTACCGTCTTGAATCCCTCAAAATCATACTCATCAGCCTGTATGTCTCTAAGATGGGCCTCTTTCCTGGTTTTGGCTCTTACAAAGTCGTACATCTTTTTCACTGAAATGCTGCTCCCGAAAAGATCTTTCTCACCCTTGTGGATGTGACTCGGATGTCACCTCTTACTCCTGCCTTCCTGAAAGTGGCCTCAACTCTCCTGCCAATTGTACCCTTTTCAAACTTTTTACCATCATCTTTAATGAAGAATGCCTCCTCAGCTGCACTGTCAACAAATGCAGGGCAGATGTAACTGACATATATTTTCATGTAGCCATAAAGCCAGTTGTCCATGACGAGCTCATCTGGGCCCTGGTACCTTGTGGTTTTGTGCTCGTCCACAACCAGTGTCCATCTTTTCTTAGACTTGGTAAAGGTAGCCTGCTCAAAGCATTTGACTTTAGCATTTTCTAGTGGGCCTGGACATGAGCCATTCTCGACCAACATCGTGACCAAGAGGTAGTCGTGCACATCGGTAAATTCTTGCATACTTAGTAGATGGTTTTTCAGGCTTTTCCCTATTAATGTTATCGCATGTTTGGCAAAGTCCGACTGTTCAAAGGCCTTCAAGTCCTCTGGTGTCATAGCGGAGTAGGACTCGTCGACATCACGTGTTGTTGTTTCAACTGCTGTTCTGTGATGTACAGCTTTTTGGTAGTCCTGCATTCTAGGCTGTAGTTGGACCAAGATAGCCTTTTCGAAGTCTGTCAGGAGCTCTGGCTTGTAGAAGTCACCCTTCTCAGTGAAGCGGCCAAAGATTTCAACGCTCTTCAGGTAGGTTTTTATTGTGTTGCCTGTCAGTGACTTGGCTTTAAGATTTTGGGGCACAGAAATCATCCCAGACTTTCAAGCCTTTCTTCCAGGTAAGGCACTTCACATCTTCACCACCCTTGTCGAGAACTTCTAGCACCTTATGGACTTGTCTTACATGGATGCGGCTCTGCTCATCTGAGAGTATCTCCCCTTCTGCATGTCGCAGATGCTTCAAGAAGCTGGACAAGAAATGTTCCCTAGCAGTGCCTTTGTGTCGTTCTTTGGCCGTGTACCACTCCTCCCGGTTGCATCATCTCTTCCCCCTCGTCTGTTTCGGCCATACTTGAAATCTTGTCAAAGTCTTCCTCTACCTGCAGCTCCCCCTGTCACTAATAGCATCGTCTTCGGAGCATTCACTGGACTTAAAACTCTTGTCTGCTCTTTCTGACTCTTCTGATTGAATGCTTGCAACCTCGTCCTGCATTTCTCATGAGGGAGTTTTCTTTTGGTGGGCTGGTCCTGCTCAGTGGAAGAAGCCTTGCGTTTCCTACTCTTGCTTTGAGTTACTGGAGCTTACACTTTTAGAACAAAGGAAGGCTTTTGTTTTTTACCGATCTTTTTTGGGATTGATGGTTGGGCTTGAACCTGCCTCTTGGCTGGCATGTCAAGCCAAGTGAATTTGAGCTTTGCTTCCTTGATTTGGTTTTTATCAGTGATGTGATGGGCTTGCTTTAAATGCTGACCCATCCTTTGCACGATGGAGGAGCATCCTCTGTACCCACACTGGTAGAGGTAGGTTGCCTTTGCTGCGGTGGTTGTTGTCAGGGCCGTTCCTCTTACTTTCAACTTCTGATCTGAAACCGCCGCACACCTGGTAATATCTTTGGATAACATGCACTTGTCTGGATGTTGCGACTTCAGGTGGCGCGACAAATGCGTACCCTTGAAGTCACACAAGGGACAGGCACGTACTTTGTTCCTTCCTCCAGTGTATTTAATCTCCTTGCTCACTTCACTTCTCCTGTCTTCTATGATGACCTCGGGTGGCTCAGCTGGTACTGCTGAGTCAGCTGCCAGAGATGACTAGGTGGCGCAACAGGCAGGGCTGAGTCAGTTGATGCTGCTGGCAGGGCTGACTATGTTGGTGCTGCTGCGGTTGGCAGAGCTGACACGGCTCGTACACTGACCTCGGGTGGGTCGGCTGGCACTGCTGAGTCACCTGCCAGAGCTGATTCGGTTGGCACAGCTGATGCTGGTGGCACAGCTGCCATAGCTGAGTCAGTTGGTGCTGCTGGCAGGGCTGACTCGGATGGTAGGCACGATTTCATTTCATCTAGAATTGACAACATCAATTCCGCGGCATCTTGCCCATCAATAGTGTCGTTCAATGTTACGTCTTCCTCTGCAGCAATTAAGGAGATGTACTTTATGGTTTGCAGGCATTGGCTCTCCAGCAGGGTTCCTTTCAGTTTCCTTGCTGCCGTTGCCAGTGTCAAAGCTTCTGTGAATTCTCGTTGTAACCCACTTTTAGTCAGCTTTATTTTTTGG
>JAHPZR010045853.1:37500-39684 GCA_019787425.1 Platygyra sinensis
GTTAACCTGAAATTTTTAAAACGATCTAAAAACCTTTCACAATTTCTCCCTAGTCAACATTATGACTAAACAGAATCATGATCGGTAAAATCACCCCTAAGTGCAGTTTTGCACTTAAGCAGTCATAACAAGTATGCAACCCAGGGCTAGAGCCTGATTTTTTTTTGACATGTACCTAAATGACTAGTGCCTTATCAGGAAAAGTTTTTAGTGGCGCTCATTTAAATTACTGAGCATGACAAGCAAGTAACTAACCACGTCCCAGTTTTTTTTTTGCCGGTAAGCAAAATGCAATTTAAACACAATTTAAACGCAAGTTGCACAAGATAAAAAAAGGTATTTTAAATCACAAGGAAATGAATTTTGAAAGCATTTTTACAAAGTTTAGAGTATATACTGCGTAGCCTATAAATATAATATCTGGACCCTGAAAGACAGTTAGTGAAGAGAATTTAAATTTTGAAAAATGTCAGGAAAATGCAATTTGAGACAATCATTTTGCACATTATTTAATACATTGAATCTCAATAGGAGAAACATCAGAAACCCAACATTTTAAGTGAGGTCAGAACAATGCTTCTGCTTGATGACTAGCTAAGCAGTTTCTTCAATATTAACTGATGATGTGATGTTTTTACAACAAACTTCTCAATAGGCATTGCATGTTATATAACCTATATACAAGGCATTCATCAATTTCTGAAAGCAAAATTCTACAAAATGAGGTCAAAACAACGACAGCAGTAAAGCAAAGATAGTTAGGTGCCCATTGCCGAAAACCACTTGAAAGACGGTTATTTTCCGAATTTTTTATGAATTTTCCTTTTTAAATGTTTAAAAGATGCATCTGCAATGGATAACCTTTAAGTACATATACAACTTTAAAGAACTGTAAAAAGATTTTCTTTTAACAACACAACTTCAAAATCAGACATGTTAAAATTTGTTGTTATGTCTTTCTGTTACTGAAAATTGCGAAGAAAACGGCCCATTGAGCAATTTTTTATGAATTTTTTTCTTTGCCACTGTTTAAAGGATGCATCCGCAAGGAATTTTTTTGAAAGTAAATATACAACTTTAAAAATTGTAAAAAATTGAGTTTTTATCAATTCACCTTGAACGTCATACACATTATAGATTAAGACTTTGCCTTTCTTCCAGTGAAAGTTGTGAAGAAAATAATTTATTGCAAAAGTTTGTATGAATTTTTCTTTGTCCTTATGATGCATCCGCAAGGCATTTTTTTCAAAGTACATATACAACTGTAAAAAATTGTAAAAACTTTAGTTTTCAACAACTTATTTTAACATTCACCACATCATAGACCAAGACTTTATCTTTTTTGTATTGAAAACTGCAAAGAAAATGGCGTATTGGAGAATTTTTTATAAATTTTTCTTTGCCACTGTTGAAATGATGCATCTGCAAGGCATTTTTTTGGAAAGTACATACACAACTTAAAAAAAAATTGTAAAAAATTAAGCTTTTGACAATTTACCTTGAGAATTACACACGTTTTAGCTTAAAATCGTATCTTTTCTTTAATGAAAACCGCGAAGAAAACGAGTTATCGGGGAATTTTTTATGATTTTTTTTTGTATTGACTGGTTGTGAATAAATTTCGGTGCATACTACATGACGTCCCTTTCACTTTAGCTTCGAAGTGGTGAGTACACGCTTTTTTGAGCTCCGTTATTTTGCTGTTTGGCACCCTTAAAACACTGCGAAGAGGAAATCCAACTATCAGAAGAGTTGTCTAAGATGCTTGGGCAGCTGCCTTGAACATTTTCTTCCTGTAGAACACGATTGCGTCTGCGCAGCCTGTGGTCAAAGTTTAAGGGTGCTCTGTTGACCATTATGTTGTTGGAGGACCTCACCATTAGGGCTTGAGGACCTCTTATTGATGTTTTGATGTTACATTATGCTTGTTCATGTTGTGAGGAACGTTGGTGTTGATTTTTTGAAATAAGTTCCTCCCTTAATTAGTTATTACGTCATTTGTCTCGAAACTTTACACCTTAATACCTTTATGAGGTTTTAACCATTTGGCCAGTTTATTATTGATCGAGCTTGGCGTTAACATGGGCCATGTGCATGCAAACTATTGCCGCAATCGATAAAATCCTCGCAAAGTTATCAACGTTAAAGGTTTTGACAAAATGGCGGATACAAGTTTGTCGGTAC
>JAHPZR010045854.1:0-7500 GCA_019787425.1 Platygyra sinensis
AAAATGAAAACCAGAGCTACGCCAAGGATCAGTTAGGAGTCAAGCAAGGAGAAACGAAGCTGCTTGGTGTACCATGGGACAAACGAGAGGATACAAAACAAACCAGTTTCCCTGACCCGATTACGAAAGCATTTAAGAGAGAAGTCCTCGGAAAGATCGCCAAGATCTACGATCTCCTCGGTCTAGCATCACCGATCACTCTAGAAGGGAAATGTCTTTACAGAGACGTGTGTGGAGTCCGAATTTCATGGG
Source organism: Platygyra sinensis (assembly GCA_019787425.1). NCBI lineage: Eukaryota > Metazoa > Cnidaria > Anthozoa > Scleractinia > Merulinidae > Platygyra > Platygyra sinensis. The sequence goes on from JAHPZR010045854.1 coordinate 253, forward strand.
ACCAAGAGCTACCCCAGAACCTCTATATCCGTTGAAAAACCTGGAAGAACAGCCTTACAGACAAGGTAGAAGTAGCAAGAAGCATTGCCCAGCACCAAGAAGAGATCACTAGCACCAACCTTCATGCCTTTGGCGACGCGAGCAGCCAGGGCGAGTCAGTTGCAGTTTACGCCGTCATATCAACCGACGGGGGTATCACAACGACTCGTGACAGCAAAGTCCAGACTAGCGAAGAAAGGACTTACCATACCAAGACTCAAACTAGTGGTGGGGCACATGGCAGCCAATCTTGTGGATAACGTTAAAGAAGCACTGCAAGGTTTCCCAGTTGTAAGTGTTTATTATTGGCTCGATAGCAGCGCAGCTCTTCACTGGATCAAGGGGGGCGCAGACCACAAGCAATTTGTTAGTAATCGAGTGAAGAAAAACCAAGAGAAAAAGTACATCCAGTGGAAGCACGTGGCTACCAAAGAAAACCCTGCCGACCTGGGTAGCCGAGGCGGGCATATAATTAACTGCTCAGATCTGTGGTGGCACAGGCCAACGTGGTTACCTTTCCCAGAGAGTTGGCCGGTAGATATTGTTACCACGCCTACCAAGGAATCACAAGCCGAAGCCAAGATCATAAGGGAAGTTCTGTGCGTAACTGCGAAGAGGGATGACGATCTCGACCTGGTGATGCGCAAGTACGACCTATGGAAGGCCATCCGAATCTGTTCGTGGGAGGCGCGGTTTACAAGGACCTACAGAGCTAAACGACAGCATAGGATCACTGGCCCAATCACTACCGAGGAGACCGCCAACCAGTTGCAGTTCTGGGTAACAAGGTCACAAGTCAGAAGTCAAGGCACCACCAGATTTCACGAAAATCAAATGAAACTGAACCTCCTGGAAAACTAGTGACACACTACCACACTCAGACCCTACAGTGGGGAGTTAGTTTGACCATGGCCAAAGTACGCGAGACGTATTGGGTACGTCGGTTGCGCCAGCTTGTTAAATGCCTTATCAAACGTTGTTATGGATGCAAAAGATTTCATGTATCAGCATTCACCAACCCTCCCCCGGGGTACCTGCCTACAGAGAGGACAGAGGGAACCTCGCCCTTTAAGGTTGTTGGAACAGACTACGCCGGACCAATCAAGTACCGTGATGGCAGAAATAAAGAAGGGAAAGCGTAAATAGTCCTCTGTAGCCTGTCCTGAGCCGTGTACCTTCACCTAACAAAGACCACGGAGACAGAGGAGTTCATCGGTACTTTAAAGCGGCTCATAGCAAGAAAAGGTCGCCTTGTAAAGATCTACTCAGATAATGGCAGGACCTTTGTGGCTGCCGCAAAGTGGCTACGAAATGTAATGGAAGACGAGCGCCTCCATGACTACCTTCCCAAGATGAACATCAAATGGCAGTTCAATCTCAGTAGAGCTCCATGGTGGGGCGGGCAATTTGAACGCATGGTCGGAATTGTCAAGAAAGCCTTTAACAAGTCTGTCGGAAATGGGACTCTCACCTTTGGCAGAGCTGCAGGACGTGCTGCTAGACTTGGAGATCGCGTTGAACAGTCGTCCTCTGAGTTATGTGGAAGAGGATGTGCAGCTTCCTTGGTTGACCCCTAACATGTTACAGTTAGGACACCCTAACTTGTTGGCTGATCCTGAAGCACACCATCAAGAGAATCCTGATCTGAGAAAGCGTGCAAGATATCTAACGAGATGCAAGGATGTGATCTGGAGAAGGTGGACTGCCGATTACCTAAGGGGACTACGTGAAAAGCACAACATGAAACACAATAAAAGGGCAATCTCTAACAAGTGGGGACGTCGTTATTATCAAGGGTGACGAGAAGAACCGCGGACAGCGGAGGCTAGGAATCGTACACGAGCTGTTTCCAGGAGGGGATGGAAATATCAGGGCCGTTAAGCTGCGAGCTGGGAAGTCTTATCTAGAGAGGTTCATACAGCACCTCCACCCGTTAGAGCTACCTTGTGATAGGATCACAGGCAAACCCAAAGCAGCACTGAATCCAGAGGCGCCAACCTTCAGACCGACTAGAGACGCCGCAGTCGCTGCGCGGGTGCGAATTCAAAGTAAAGCAATTGATGAGGAGTCTGGTTGATGACGAAAAATGATTCCTTTTAAATTTGAACATTTGATTGAGACATTTTGAGCATATTCGCATTTATTGTAGTTGCTTATCGGATAATTCATATTTGCCACTGTAACTGATGTGTTAAATAGGGGTAGATTAGTGTCGGAAGCGTGACATACCATGACATAACATGACAAGAGAGCATGACCACTATCATTATTAAGTGAAAAACAATCTCCTTTGAACATTGAACCTTTGATTGTGAAACAGCGTAATAAGATCGTTTTTTGGTGTGAGAGGAGAGAGAGCGAGATAGAGAACCGAAAAATTCTGTAATCGGGAAAAGCAACAGCAAGCCAATTTGAGATATAAACCTGTTACTTATTTGTCAGATACCCGTTCCCGACATTGGAGTTCTATGTGCACGCTGCATCAGAGTACATTTGTAGGCAGTGTCATGGTCTCCTCAAGAAGAGGAATAATTTGAAGCAGAACCTGAAAGAATTGCAGAAATCTATGGGAATCAACTACACCACAACTTTGGAGAAAGTTGGCCTTGTTTTCCATCTGAAAAATTCGCGTAAAATGGGGTTGATGGTCTACACGACTCCTACGGTTCGTTCTTTCGATCTCTCGACCTATTTGTCGCTTCACTCTTGTTTATCAGGGGCACTTCATGTTGTGTTGTAAGGAAAAATTAGATCCGTCAGCTCGTGCTATGGCAAATTTTTAAGACTTCACAGGTCTGCATGATTTCCGCCGTTTATATCTACATGTCGTTTCGTCGAGTTTGACACCTCTATAGTTTGCCACGTGTTAGTGCATTGTTTTGACTCATTTCTATTGCAAGATATGTTTTTAAGTCTCCAGGTATTTGCTTCTGAGGGACAAAATATGACGTTTGTTGTGAACGTGTAGCTTACTTGCATTCTATATTGTGACGCCGGGCTCGGCTGTGATTAGAACTCATTGCAAGTACATGCAGTAGGTAGATTCTTATCACCAGTATCATATTTACCGGCCTCGTGAGCTTTTCTTTCGAGACGCCGTAGCTTGACTTCGAGAAAGCTATGGCTCGTCTAGAGAAATTCTCATGTTTCTTGCAGCTATTTGATCGAGTTTGTGTTTCTGGAGCTCAATGTATAGGTAGTTTATTCCTCCTTTGATCGTTCTGGTACCACAGGCTACAAATGTAGCTCTTTACGCGCAAGCCTGTTGACTTATTAGCGTGTTGTGTATGCTATTGTTCGGCTTATTTCTCAATTCCAAACGTCTCGCAAACCTCTTTTATAGCTGTGTTAAACGCTTCCGAGTTCGTGTAGCTTCCGACATTACGTCCGCTACTACTGATCTTCAGTACTAGTAGTCATGAAAACAAAGTAAATCTATTTTAGCCAATAAGTATTCTCGAAAGTATTGCTTAGTACCTTTATCCAATAAGAAACCATTATATATTTCTATGCAAAAGCGTGACGTCACATAACACGATTCGTGCCAGCTCTTCGTAGACGTTCCCTCCCTCCCGTGTTTCCTCGGGGGAAGGGTTCGGCTACGCGTAGGCCAAAATACACTCCAATTGCAATATGGCCTGCATAATTACGACTTTTGCGCGACGAAATAAATTCGCTTCGAAACGGCCGAGATTCTAAAACAAATCGAAAATTCGAGGCCAGTGTGGTTCTGTTGCAACTAAATAGCTAAATACCCTTCCGATCGTCAGTTTTACCCTTGGCATCTCGTTTATTTGGATCGCTTATTTCAATGAGTAATCTTACGTGGCGTAGAGCCCATGTGATAGCTGGGTGACTGACAGGGATCCAAATGTAAATGTAGCTGTTTTGCGGCGTTTTCGTTAGGCTCGATTTCTGCCGCTCTCTCGTGTCTGGTCTACCGTTCCCGAGAAGAGACGGCTGGACGCGTGAGCGGCAACCCATGTCTGTGACGTAAATTCATAATTAAAATCTTTGCGGCGCTTCTGGTTACCATAAATGTCATCTGATGACAATCATTGGCGGGCCCACATTGTGCCTACGGCTCGTAACATTTGTACATGTGCCGTTTTTGTCACCTCTTCTTTTAATTTTGGCCTTCCAACCTATTTTGGTTTACACTATTGTTACAGAATGGCATTATATGCCGTTTTCTACAGAAGAGTTTTTATAAAGAAAGTATAGCAGAGCTGTTTGACTGTGGTGTGGCAAATAACATGTCAAAGGTCACACATATGTTTGTGTGCATCTTGTTGACATGTTTGGCATATAAAAATCAAAGTTTGCGTGATTCAATGTCTGGCCGAGCGGAAGCTTGGTACTGGTCATCGACAAACTTAAACAACAAGGGGTCTTTCAGATCTTATAACCGCGCTTTAAAAATCACGGTTGCCCACACTGCCCAACTCCAAGCGATGCGAAATACAAAAGAAAAGGCGTAAGGCAAGACTTCTCTGTCGCATAATAGATTGTGTGCTTATATGTACAATAAAACCACCAAGTGCATTAAGATATCTCTAACTCTTTAACGATTAATTAAATGGACGGAAATTAGTGTGACTAGCGTCACATTCCATGAATGACATAATTGCCTTTTATGTCTTCAACACTCGCTTAAAATCAAGCGCTTAAAAAATACAAAAGGCAATATAATTTGTACTAAATAAAGAGTAGAATATTCATATGATTGTAAATACACTGAATTTTCACAAGCTTTTAGCGAATAAACATCATAATTTTCGAGCTTCGCAGTCAGCGTTTCTGGTTACATTCTTTGCATAGCTTGGGTTTAGCGTGATTTGTAATCGGAGATTTATATTTACCTCGAAGGAAAAAAATACCCGGAAGGTTCAAACGAATATAAATTTACAAATGTTCCGAGATGAAACGCTGTGCACATTCTAAAGCAGTCCTTGATGATTCATTAATTACTGTAGACACCACATCACTTCATCAACACAAACTATATTATTGCACGATCGCTCTTATTTGTTACTTAGCAAAAGTGAACAGTACAAGTTGCGTAATTCAAAGTCCCGATCAGGACTTTACCGAGCGGCGCGGAGGTCTGCGCCTGGTGCATTATTTGGCTGACGTAATACCTCTCTTTGTGTACGGAATTTTCCCTTCGAATTCAACCCTTCGATAAAGCCAAAAACATGTATTTCACACACAATAACGAAAAACAATATCCGTAACATTTTCCGTGTATTAATGTTTCAGCCGTTTTGGCGTATAAACATCACAGGTTGCGTGATTCAATGTCTGGTCGAGCGGAAGTTTAGTTCTGGTCACCAACAAAACTGAAAAGATAAAACCTGTGCGGGGCAAGAACCGCGTCCGCCTATGGCTGCGCAGTTAAAAAACACACCGTGCAGAGCTAGAATCGCGTCGGCTTATAGCCGCGTGGTTAATAAGCCCCGTGCAGAGCAAGAACCGCGCCGGCCTACGGCCGCGCGGTTAAAAAGCCAAATTTGTCAGATCTAAGATCGGAGACATGCGCAGTCGATTGTGTGTTTTATATCCGGGCATTCTAGGTTGCTTGTGAATACAAGTGGAAATATCGATCTATTTTGAGCAATAGTCCCGCTCAGCTAGAAATCAAGAACACGATAAACAAGGTGAATTATAGATGTCTCTAATTACTTGTGGAAGCCAGATTCTTGACTTCATTCATTGAATTATTACGATTTTTAGTTTTGATCACATCACTGGTGAAAACCGGGAATTAAACGTCTCACTTTCACTGTTACTGATAACGTTTAAGCATAAAGGCTAATTTTTTGAAAAGAATATTTCTGGAAATCCATCTACTAAAGGTTTCCTGGGTCTCTTAAACCAAGTTCTAGCATTTGTTACGTTCTTTTCTTGAATCAAGAAAAATATTTTGGGTCTCTGTTGTTTGTTTCACAAGAGCCCTTTACTGAAATATTAACTAGCTGGAAAAATGGTAATTCTCTTTTAAAAAGCTACACCAACCCCTATTATACCGTTTTATTTCAAATCCTATTATCAGCATTTCCTTCAAGCTCTGAAGCCAGCACCCACTTTCGCACTGAAACTCCTAGTCATAAGTCATTGTTCATTTAAGAGAAAATGAAAATAATGGTTTTGATTAGACTGGCACTACCGATGAGTCACACAAAAGTTATAAGGTGTTAAATGGTTTGTCACCGTTTGTTTCTTTGCATGTTTTAAGCGATTTCCATTTGCCCATGAAAGAAAAATGACTAGTTTGTAGCAGTTGATAAAAAGTACTCTCCAGGTTTAATGTAATCATTCTAACCGATAAATCAAAAGTGTATCAAGTAAAGTATACTATCCCTGTAACTCCAAATGGAAAAAAAATTAGAGCGTAATAGTACAAAATATGTTACAGTATATTTCACGGGTTCATAAAAAACCACTCCGCTCTAAGAACCCCATAAAGTTAATAGTTCATCTGCTAATATGCTTTGGTGATGACTTGAGCTTAGCTCTTAGGGCTGTTTAGGGTTAAAAGCCATTTTAGCCTCGAACCTTTTGTAATAGCCAAGAAAAAAAAACAAAAAAGAAGACAGCTTGTTTGGCAGATTACTCTCCCCGCACAGCCCTTAACCCACAAAATAAAATTTAATCTATTCAATAGCGTCAACTAATATGTTTTTAAGTAATGGCCAATAATATATGACACTACTTCTCCCAAGAAAACGGTGTTTACACTACATAGCACTTGCTGTTTTCAGCTCTTTCAAGTATGCACATGTCAGAGACTGCATCTCTGGCATACCAAAATAGAAAAACAGCCACGGGATAAACCAATGATGGCAAAAAGGCTTAGGCAAATGCAGGCCCTTTTCAAGCAGAAAGTCCGAGTGAACCCAGAAATGTGTCTAGCTATTATTATTCCACAGCATGATCAATACATTCTGCTGTGTAGCACTGACACCAATCTCGTTCCAAGAGCCCTCGATACCCTTATCTAGCGGAACGGGAAAACGAAGACTTCTTTTTCCTTTCCCCTGGACAAGGGTAACGAGGGCTCTGGGAATAAGATTGCACTGAAACCAGACAAATTGGACATGGACCCATAAGCACTCCAGCTGTTAGGTTTCAAGTTGACATAAATAAAGGATATTACATGACCGCACGTGGATATGAATTTTATCTTTGAGTGTTCAACTTCATATC
>JAHPZR010045854.1:12500-20000 GCA_019787425.1 Platygyra sinensis
ATGTGAACTCTTTTCGACAACGAGTACGCGTCATTGCTCTTTTCCCAAACACTTTTTTCGTATTGTTTTCGGGTTCAGCCCCTATATGGAGGGAGAAGAAAGGAGAGTTCAGGGACTGGACTAACGGCTGTCATTCTACGTTAGTTCGTAAAAGATTTCCCGTGTCTCGGTTTTCCGCACATGTTTCTCACGGGTAATGACTGCGAGTGTTTATTTATAGATCGCTCAATACACATTTACTATGCAAGTTGGCCGATCAGCGCTCCTGTCCAGACTCAGTTAAGGCTGGTTTTCACTAGCGACGGAGTCGGAGTCGTAAGAGAGCTAGTACAGGTCCCTGAACTCTCCTGTTCTTCGCGCGGGCGAAAGAAGAGTCCAGGATAACTTGCATGCGCATGCTCAGAACGCCGCCATTTTTACCCCAAATCGGGAAAAACCATATTTGGAAGTACTTTCCATATTTGGCTTGTGGCGCGATTTTCTGAATGATAAAATACAAGCAACGATATCGCATTCAGATTGATTAGAAACATGTCAATTAATCCCAAATCAGTGGAATTTCACCATTATTATTAGTTTGCGGACGCTAAACCACATTCGATTTGTTTTTTTATCACAATATCAAAGATAACGAAAAAAATCTCTGCCAAGATTTGTTGACAATTGAAAATACCGAATCGGACTTGAAAGTGCACACGCTGCATTTTGCAAATGAGCTACTTGTACGCGTCAGACTTTCCTTTCAAAAACTCTTTGCAAAATCGTTCAACATGCAGAAACAATACGGAAAAAAAAAAAGTTCGGGAAAAGAGTACTCGTTGTCTATAAGAGTACAGACCACGATAAACCATATTTCGATTTCTACGTTTTTATGTTTTTACGACAATACCAACGGTCATAGAAAATGTTTTTCTTTCAGAGCGCGAGCTGAAAACAGCATTGCGCGACACATTGACGCGAGCGGCGTGGTTGGGGACCTACTAATTTTTGATTGGTTTGTTCTGAGCATGCGCATGCAAGTGATCCTGGACTCTTCTTTCGCCCTCCCGGGTTCAGCCCCTATATGGGGCGGAAGAAAGAAGAGTTCAGGGACTGGACTATAAGAGAGCTTATGAGCTCAAAAACACAAACACACCGAAACACACAAAAACACACCGAACTAGCACTCTACTGCCACTTCTTATATAGTTTCTTACAATCTTTCTAGAATATTCTAACATTACATCATGGAATTTTCCGGAATTTACGATAAACATTACTCAGGTTTCTATATCCAGACATTACGTAATCATTTCGAAACTACTACAACTTTTCTATAAACGACCTAAACAGTAATCAAGAATGTTCTGGAAATTCATAGAATATTCGATAAACATGCTAAATATCATGTCTTCTGTCCACCGCCATTATGGACGGAATCCACGCGAAGTTTCCTGTTCCGTTCTTTACCAATGATCACTTGTTCCCCCCCAACAAACTTTGCCGCTGGTAAAAATCAATGAAGTTAGCTTTTAAAAAGAAATTTGAAAAGACCTCAATATACCAAGGTATGTGGTTTCGTAACCAGTTGCATCCATTCGCACGTCGTACCGAGGTGAGAGTATTTTTAATGTTTATATACATTAGGGTGCTGAGGACTGCGCAGTGCGGACCTGCGAAATAATCTTTTAATTTTGAACAAATAAAAGGAAAAACGATTTGTTCTCTGCCCTTGAAACAGTGTGGAAGTTACTTCGTAACCGAATCGAATTCTCTGCCACCAAAAAAGAAGAGAGCAACTCTCATAAGTCCCCATAGGGAGTAAGAACTAATTAAAGCTCACCACTAGATTTTCTCCCGATTCGTATTGGTGTAAATTGATCACGTAACGCGATAGTGTTCATCCCGGGGAGAGACACTAGCAGGCCATAGTGTCGGTCCGAGGAAAATACCACGGATTGAAAGTAGGTCGTCTCTGAAAAATTTTTCTGCAGACAAGCGGCTAAAAGAAAATAAAAAAAAAAAAAAAAAAAACAAACTATGAAATTGCATTTAGCGTCATTGTCAGAGAAATCCCGGCAGAACCAAAAGATCGAGGTCGGCCGTTTACCTTCATCTTTTCACAGTATGAAAGCTATCCGAAAAGATTAACAACCATGATATTTGCCGAGGTAGGCGTTCGTTTTTCTTCGAGATATCACCTCATCATGATTTTGGCCTCTCAAGCGGTCTAAAATGGCCGAAATTTCGAGCAGCTTTAGATGAGCCGAAAAGATACTTCGTACATATTCCAGAAACTCTTATTTTCGTGCGATAATATTTGGCCCCTAGTTAGTTGACTGAGATATATTTGGATTTTTCACTTTAATTCTGCGGTTTTCACGAGGTGCCAAATATCATCGCCGAATCGTTAAGGAGCGTGACCTAAATTTTAGCCATTTTCAGCGAGTCGTTTTTCAAAAGTGCGGCAGTTTATTTCCGCAAAAAGACGATTTTCTGATAGTCTTTTACATTCATATCAATATTCAGTTTAATTAAAATTGGTATCTACAAGCAAATTGGAATAATTGGTCTCGCAAAGTCCAAAAAAAAATCATTGGTCAGACATATTTCCCGCCAAATTTTTAGCGAAGAATATCTCCTTATTCCGACTTTTCTGGGCTTGTTATCCATGATTTGCTGAAAGATCTACACAAAATAGTTAGCTGGACTGCAAAATAGAATATTTAAGCTGTGACATCGGTATTAACTTATGGAAACATTTCAAACTCGCCAAATTCTTGCCATTATTAAGTCTAAATTTTCCCGCGAAAATTCTATTTTTAACATCACGCTGCAAAAACAAACTGGATCCTTAGTTCGCTGCCTTTTTTTTGTTTGTTTTTATGTAGAACAAACTGCTAGTTAATAGTGAGCGAAGCTTTACCCGAAATGTAATTTTGGGACTACTGCAAACGTCTTTTTTACATCGATTTTCTCGTTTTCGGAAGGCGTGACGCGTTACAGATTAAAAGGTTAGACGACTGGGCCGCAATTTCGATCTCACTTGAAGGTTTCTCCACGGTTTTGAAAACATTAACTGTTTTTTCGGATCTGAAAAGTCGCCTGGTAGTGCGGGTGCTGGGTCAGTTTCTCTTCAATTATTAGCATGGAAACGAGCGAGTGGAGGACAGACGTCAGAGGTGGTGTCTAATTTGCATGGTTTAGTTGGATGTAAACAATGAGAAAACATAGGTAACGACGAAACTTCCCTGCTATATCCGGCCAACGAAATGATCATAAAGGACAGACCACTTATATAAACATCTCAATACGTGTAATCTTTGATGGGTCACGATCTTACGTTCACTGTTGTCGTTTGTATCGTCGCAGGTTTGTACACCGTCTGGTTTTTTTTGTTTCATTTCCTTCCTTTATTAGCCCGCGCACGATTGAACTGCGACCACTTGCTATGAAGCTTGAGAGAGTGTTTTGCTGATTCAAAGGCTTTTAAGGTGTCTCGAGAACTCAGACCCGGAAATCTCTTCTGAATTTAGCAGAATCGAAGCACTGAGGATCCACGGTAAAAAAAAATATCCGAAACGTCACGCAAGGCACCTCGCGCCATTGTAACTAAACTTGGCTCAAATGGCTACTAACCATACAGTAAATTTGATAAATTTAATATATACTGATAAAGCAACCAAACAATCATTCGAATGCTGGGTATTATTTCCGAGATCTGAGCTGAGGAATCTATCACCTTTAGCCTACGGAACAGGCGTAATAGTTTTGGCGAATTTTCGTCTCTGTTCGTCTAAATACGCAAAAAAATTACGCCTGTGCTGCAGGCTAAAGGTGATAGATTCCTCAGCTCAGATCTCGGAAATAATACCCAGCATTCGAATGATTGTTTGGTTGCTTTATCAGTATATATTAAATTTATCAAATTTACTGTATGGTTAGTAGCCATTTGAGCCAAGTTTAGTTACAATGGCGCGAGGTGCCTTGCGTGACGTTTCGGATATTTTTTTTTACCGTGGATCCTCAGTGCTTCGATTCTGCTAAATTCAGAAGAGATTTCCGGGTCTGAGTTCTCGAGACACCTTAAAAGCCTTTGAATCAGCAAAACACTCTCTCAAGCTTCATAGCAAGTGGTCGCAGTTCAATCGTGCGCGGGCTAATAAAGGAAGGAAATGAAACAAAAAAAACCAGACGGTGTACAAACCTGCGACGATACAAACGACAACAGTGAACGTAAGATCGTGACCCATCAAAGATTACACGTATTGAGATGTTTATATAAGTGGTCTGTCCTTTATGATCATTTCGTTGGCCGGATATAGCAGGGAAGTTTCGTCGTTACCTATGTTTTCTCATTGTTTACATCCAACTAAACCATGCAAATTAGACACCACCTCTGACGTCTGTCCTCCACTCGCTCGTTTCCATGCTAATAATTGAAGAGAAACTGACCCAGCACCCGCACTACCAGGCGACTTTTCAGATCCGAAAAAACAGTTAATGTTTTCAAAACCGTGGAGAAACCTTCAAGTGAGATCGAAATTGCGGCCCAGTCGTCTAACCTTTTAATCTGTAACGCGTCACGCCTTCCGAAAACGAGAAAATCGATGTAAAAAAGACGTTTGCAGTAGTCCCAAAATTACATTTCGGGTAAAGCTTCGCTCACTATTAACTAGCAGTTTGTTCTACATAAAAACAACAAAAAAAAAGGCAGCGAACTAAGGATCCAGTTTGTTTTTGCAGCGTGATGTTAAAAATAGAATTTTCGCGGGAAAATTTAGACTTAATAATGGCAAGAATTTGGCGAGTTTGAAATGTTTCCATAAGTTAATACCGATGTCACAGCTTAAATATTCTATTTTGCAGTCCAGCTAACTATTTTGTGTAGATCTTTCAGCAAATCATGGATAACAAGCCCAGAAAGTCGGAATAAGGAGATATTCTTCGCTAAAAATTTGGCGGGAAATATGTCTGACCAATGATTTTTTTTTGGACTTTGCGAGACCAATTATTCCAATTTGCTTGTAGATACCAATTTTAATTAAACTGAATATTGATATGAATGTAAAAGACTATCAGAAAATCGTCTTTTTGCGGAAATAAACTGCCGCACTTTTGAAAAACGACTCGCTGAAAATGGCTAAAATTTAGGTCACGCTCCTTAACGATTCGGCGATGATATTTGGCACCTCGTGAAAACCGCAGAATTAAAGTGAAAAATCCAAATATATCTCAGTCAACTAACTAGGGGCCAAATATTATCGCACGAAAATAAGAGTTTCTGGAATATGTACGAAGTATCTTTTCGGCTCATCTAAAGCTGCTCGAAATTTCGGCCATTTTAGACCGCTTGAGAGGCCAAAATCATGATGAGGTGATATCTCGAAGAAAAACGAACGCCTACCTCGGCAAATATCATGGTTGTTAATCTTTTCGGATAGCTTTCATACTGTGAAAAGATGAAGGTAAACGGCCGACCTCGATCTTTTGGTTCTGCCGGTTTTCTCTGACAATGACGCTAAATGCAATTTCATATTGCTTTTTATTTCTTTTAGCCCGCTTGTCTCGCAGAAAAATTTTCAGATGACGACCTACTTCAATCCGGGTATTTTCCTCGGACCGGACACTATGAGCTGATAGTGTCTCTCCCCGGGATGGAACACTAATCGCAGTTACCGTGAATCAATTTAAAACCAATACGAATCGGGAGAAAATCTAGCTGGTGAGCTTTAATTAGTTCTTACTCCCTATGGGACTATGAGCAACTTGCTCTACTTCTCTTTGTGCTGCAGAATTCGATTTCGGTTACGCATTACTTTCCAACTGTTCAAGGGCAGAGAACAAATCGTATTTTCCTTTGATTTGTCCGTAAAATTTTAAGATTATTTCCAGGTCCGCATCTGCGGACAGTCTCAGCACCCTAATGTATATTAACATTAAAACTCTCACTTCCCCCCGGTTACGACGGGCGAATGGAGTTGCAACTCGGTTACGAAACCACATCACCTTGGTATTTGAGGTCTTTCAAATTCATTTTTAAGCTACTTCATTGATTTTTACAGCGGCAAAGTTGTTTTAACAAGTAGATCAGTTGGATAAGAACGGAAGCAGGAAAACTTCGCGCATGGGATTACCCGTCCATAATGTGGCGCCACAGGTGGACAGAAGACATGAGTATTTAGCATGTTTATCGAACATTCTATGAATTTCCAGAACATTCTTGATTACTGTTTAGGTCGTTTATAGAAAAGTTGTAGTAGTTTCGAAATGATTACGTAATGTCTAGATATAGAAACCTGAGTAATGTTTTATCGTAAATTCCGGAAAATTCCATGATGTAATGTTAGAATATTCTAAAAGATTGTAAGAAAACTATATAAGAAGGAGCATTAGAGTGCTAGTTCGGTGTGTTTTTTGTGTGTCGGTGTGTGTTTGTGTTTTTGAGCTCATAAGCTCTCTTATAGTCCAGTCCTGAAACTCTTCTTTCTTCCCGCCCCATATAGGGGCTGAACCCGGGAGGGCGAAAGAAGAGTCCAGGATCACTTGCATGCGCATGCTCAGAACAAACCAATCAAAAATTAGTAGGTCCCAACCACGCCGCTCGCGTCAATGTGTCGCGCAATGCTTTTTTCAGCTCGCGCTCTGAAAGAAAACATTTTCTATGACGTTGGTATTGTCGTAAAAACATAAAAACGTAGAAATCGAAATATGGTTTATCGTGGTCTGTACTCTTATCGACAACGAGTACTCTTTTCCCAACTTTTTTTTTCCGTATTGTTTCTGCATGTTGAACGATTTTGCAAGAGTTTTTGAAAGGAAAGTCTGACGCGTACAAGTAGCTCATTTGCATAATGCAGCGCGTGCACTTTCAAGTCCGATGTCGGTATTTCAATTGTCAACAAATCTTGGCAAAGATTTTTTTCGTTATCTTTGATATTGTGATAAAAAACACAAATCGAATGTGGTTTAGCGTCGCACTTATATGGTGAAATTCCACTGATTTGGGATTAATTGACATGTTTCTAATCAATCTGAATGCGATATTGTTGCTTGTATTTTATCATTCAGAAAATCGCGCCACAAGCCAAATCTGGAAAGTACTTCCAAATATGGTTTTTCCCCGATTTGGGGTAAAAAATGGCGGCGTTCTGAGCATGCGCATGCAAGTTATCCTGGACTCTTCTTTCGCCCGCGCGAAGAACAGGAGAGTTCAGGGACTGTACTAGCTCTCTTACGACTCCGACTCCCGTCGCTAGTGAAAACCAGCCTTAACTGAGTCTGGACAGGAGCGCTGATCGGCCAACTTGCATAGTAAATGTGTATATGAGCGATCTATAAATAAAAACTCGCAGTCATTACCCGTGAGAAACATGTGCGGAAAACCGAGACACGGGAAATCTTTTACGAACTAACGTAGAATGACAGCCGTTAGTCCAGTCCCTGAACTCTCCTTTCTTCTCCCTCCATATAGGGGCTGAACCCGAAAACAATACGAAAAAAGTGTTTGGGAAAAGAGCA
>JAHPZR010045854.1:25000-32587 GCA_019787425.1 Platygyra sinensis
GTGTTCAACTCGACATCTCACTCGTTCGCAGCGCTCACTCGTGAGATATGAAGTTGAACACTCAAAGATAAAATTCATATCCACGTGCGGTCATGTAATATCCTTTATTTATGTCAACTTGAAACCTAACAGCTGGAGTGCTTATGGGTCCATGTCCAATTTGTCTGGTTTCAGTGCAATCTTATTCCCAGAGCCCTCGTTACCCTTGTCCAGGGGAAAGGAAAAAGAAGTCTTCGTTTTCCCGTTCCGCTAGATAAGGGTATCGAGGGCTCTTGGAACGAGATTGGTGTCAGTGCTACACAGCAGAATGTATTGATCATGCTGTGGAATAATAATAGCTAGACACATTTCTGGGTTCACTCGGACTTTCTGCTTGAAAAGGGCCTGCATTTGCCTAAGCCTTTTGCCATCATTGGTTTATCCCGTGGCTGTTTTTCTATTTTGGTATGCCAGAGATGCAGTCTCTGACATGTGCATACTTGAAAGAGCTGAAAACAGCAAGTGCTATGTAGTGTAAACACCGTTTTCTTGGGAGAAGTAGTGTCATATATTATTGGCCATTACTTAAAAACATATTAGTTGACGCTATTGAATAGATTAAATTTTATTTTGTGGGTTAAGGGCTGTGCGGGGAGAGTAATCTGCCAAACAAGCTGTCTTCTTTTTTGTTTTTTTTTCTTGGCTATTACAAAAGGTTCGAGGCTAAAATGGCTTTTAACCCTAAACAGCCCTAAGAGCTAAGCTCAAGTCATCACCAAAGCATATTAGCAGATGAACTATTAACTTTATGGGGTTCTTAGAGCGGAGTGGTTTTTTATGAACCCGTGAAATATACTGTAACATATTTTGTACTATTACGCTCTAATTTTTTTTCCATTTGGAGTTACAGGGATAGTATACTTTACTTGATACACTTTTGATTTATCGGTTAGAATGATTACATTAAACCTGGAGAGTACTTTTTATCAACTGCTACAAACTAGTCATTTTTCTTTCATGGGCAAATGGAAATCGCTTAAAACATGCAAAGAAACAAACGGTGACAAACCATTTAACACCTTATAACTTTTGTGTGACTCATCGGTAGTGCCAGTCTAATCAAAACCATTATTTTCATTTTCTCTTAAATGAACAATGACTTATGACTAGGAGTTTCAGTGCGAAAGTGGGTGCTGGCTTCAGAGCTTGAAGGAAATGCTGATAATAGGATTTGAAATAAAACGGTATAATAGGGGTTGGTGTAGCTTTTTAAAAGAGAATTACCATTTTTCCAGCTAGTTAATATTTCAGTAAAGGGCTCTTGTGAAACAAACAACAGAGACCCAAAATATTTTTCTTGATTCAAGAAAAGAACGTAACAAATGCTAGAACTTGGTTTAAGAGACCCAGGAAACCTTTAGTAGATGGATTTCCAGAAATATTCTTTTCAAAAATTAGCCTTTATGCTTAAACGTTATCAGTAACAGTGAAAGTGAGACGTTTAATTCCCGGTTTTCACCAGTGATGTGATCAAAACTAAAAATCGTAATAATTCAATGAATGAAGTCAAGAATCTGGCTTCCACAAGTAATTAGAGACATCTATAATTCACCTTGTTTATCGTGTTCTTGATTTCTAGCTGAGCGGGACTATTGCTCAAAATAGATCGATATTTCCACTTGTATTCACAAGCAACCTAGAATGCCCGGATATAAAACACACAATCGACTGCGCATGTCTCCGATCTTAGATCTGACAAATTTGGCTTTTTAACCGCGCGGCCGTAGGCCGGCGCGGTTCTTGCTCTGCACGGGGCTTATTAACCACGCGGCTATAAGCCGACGCGATTCTAGCTCTGCACGGTGTGTTTTTTAACTGCGCAGCCATAGGCGGACGCGGTTCTTGCCCCGCACAGGTTTTATCTTTTCAGTTTTGTTGGTGACCAGAACTAAACTTCCGCTCGACCAGACATTGAATCACGCAACCTGTGATGTTTATACGCCAAAACGGCTGAAACATTAATACACGGAAAATGTTACGGATATTGTTTTTCGTTATTGTGTGTGAAATACATGTTTTTGGCTTTATCGAAGGGTTGAATTCGAAGGGAAAATTCCGTACACAAAGAGAGGTATTACGTCAGCCAAATAATGCACCAGGCGCAGACCTCCGCGCCGCTCGGTAAAGTCCTGATCGGGACTTTGAATTACGCAACTTGTACTGTTCACTTTTGCTAAGTAACAAATAAGAGCGATCGTGCAATAATATAGTTTGTGTTGATGAAGTGATGTGGTGTCTACAGTAATTAATGAATCATCAAGGACTGCTTTAGAATGTGCACAGCGTTTCATCTCGGAACATTTGTAAATTTATATTCGTTTGAACCTTCCGGGTATTTTTTTCCTTCGAGGTAAATATAAATCTCCGATTACAAATCACGCTAAACCCAAGCTATGCAAAGAATGTAACCAGAAACGCTGACTGCGAAGCTCGAAAATTATGATGTTTATTCGCTAAAAGCTTGTGAAAATTCAGTGTATTTACAATCATATGAATATTCTACTCTTTATTTAGTACAAATTATATTGCCTTTTGTATTTTTTAAGCGCTTGATTTTAAGCGAGTGTTGAAGACATAAAAGGCAATTATGTCATTCATGGAATGTGACGCTAGTCACACTAATTTCCGTCCATTTAATTAATCGTTAAAGAGTTAGAGATATCTTAATGCACTTGGTGGTTTTATTGTACATATAAGCACACAATCTATTATGCGACAGAGAAGTCTTGCCTTACGCCTTTTCTTTTGTATTTCGCATCGCTTGGAGTTGGGCAGTGTGGGCAACCGTGATTTTTAAAGCGCGGTTATAAGATCTGAAAGACCCCTTGTTGTTTAAGTTTGTCGATGACCAGTACCAAGCTTCCGCTCGGCCAGACATTGAATCACGCAAACTTTGATTTTTATATGCCAAACATGTCAACAAGATGCACACAAACATATGTGTGACCTTTGACATGTTATTTGCCACACCACAGTCAAACAGCTCTGCTATACTTTCTTTATAAAAACTCTTCTGTAGAAAACGGCATATAATGCCATTCTGTAACAATAGTGTAAACCAAAATAGGTTGGAAGGCCAAAATTAAAAGAAGAGGTGACAAAAACGGCACATGTACAAATGTTACGAGCCGTAGGCACAATGTGGGCCCGCCAATGATTGTCATCAGATGACATTTATGGTAACCAGAAGCGCCGCAAAGATTTTAATTATGAATTTACGTCACAGACATGGGTTGCCGCTCACGCGTCCAGCCGTCTCTTCTCGGGAACGGTAGACCAGACACGAGAGAGCGGCAGAAATCGAGCCTAACGAAAACGCCGCAAAACAGCTACATTTACATTTGGATCCCTGTCAGTCACCCAGCTATCACATGGGCTCTACGCCACGTAAGATTACTCATTGAAATAAGCGATCCAAATAAACGAGATGCCAAGGGTAAAACTGACGATCGGAAGGGTATTTAGCTATTTAGTTGCAACAGAACCACACTGGCCTCGAATTTTCGATTTGTTTTAGAATCTCGGCCGTTTCGAAGCGAATTTATTTCGTCGCGCAAAAGTCGTAATTATGCAGGCCATATTGCAATTGGAGTGTATTTTGGCCTACGCGTAGCCGAACCCTTCCCCCGAGGAAACACGGGAGGGAGGGAACGTCTACGAAGAGCTGGCACGAATCGTGTTATGTGACGTCACGCTTTTGCATAGAAATATATAATGGTTTCTTATTGGATAAAGGTACTAAGCAATACTTTCGAGAATACTTATTGGCTAAAATAGATTTACTTTGTTTTCATGACTACTAGTACTGAAGATCAGTAGTAGCGGACGTAATGTCGGAAGCTACACGAACTCGGAAGCGTTTAACACAGCTATAAAAGAGGTTTGCGAGACGTTTGGAATTGAGAAATAAGCCGAACAATAGCATACACAACACGCTAATAAGTCAACAGGCTTGCGCGTAAAGAGCTACATTTGTAGCCTGTGGTACCAGAACGATCAAAGGAGGAATAAACTACCTATACATTGAGCTCCAGAAACACAAACTCGATCAAATAGCTGCAAGAAACATGAGAATTTCTCTAGACGAGCCATAGCTTTCTCGAAGTCAAGCTACGGCGTCTCGAAAGAAAAGCTCACGAGGCCGGTAAATATGATACTGGTGATAAGAATCTACCTACTGCATGTACTTGCAATGAGTTCTAATCACAGCCGAGCCCGGCGTCACAATATAGAATGCAAGTAAGCTACACGTTCACAACAAACGTCATATTTTGTCCCTCAGAAGCAAATACCTGGAGACTTAAAAACATATCTTGCAATAGAAATGAGTCAAAACAATGCACTAACACGTGGCAAACTATAGAGGTGTCAAACTCGACGAAACGACATGTAGATATAAACGGCGGAAATCATGCAGACCTGTGAAGTCTTAAAAATTTGCCATAGCACGAGCTGACGGATCTAATTTTTCCTTACAACACAACATGAAGTGCCCCTGATAAACAAGAGTGAAGCGACAAATAGGTCGAGAGATCGAAAGAACGAACCGTAGGAGTCGTGTAGACCATCAACCCCATTTTACGCGAATTTTTCAGATGGAAAACAAGGCCAACTTTCTCCAAAGTTGTGGTGTAGTTGATTCCCATAGATTTCTGCAATTCTTTCAGGTTCTGCTTCAAATTATTCCTCTTCTTGAGGAGACCATGACACTGCCTACAAATGTACTCTGATGCAGCGTGCACATAGAACTCCAATGTCGGGAACGGGTATCTGACAAATAAGTAACAGGTTTATATCTCAAATTGGCTTGCTGTTGCTTTTCCCGATTACAGAATTTTTCGGTTCTCTATCTCGCTCTCTCTCCTCTCACACCAAAAAACGATCTTATTACGCTGTTTCACAATCAAAGGTTCAATGTTCAAAGGAGATTGTTTTTCACTTAATAATGATAGTGGTCATGCTCTCTTGTCATGTTATGTCATGGTATGTCACGCTTCCGACACTAATCTACCCCTATTTAACACATCAGTTACAGTGGCAAATATGAATTATCCGATAAGCAACTACAATAAATGCGAATATGCTCAAAATGTCTCAATCAAATGTTCAAATTTAAAAGGAATCATTTTTCGTCATCAACCAGACTCCTCATCAATTGCTTTACTTTGAATTCGCACCCGCGCAGCGACTGCGGCGTCTCTAGTCGGTCTGAAGGTTGGCGCCTCTGGATTCAGTGCTGCTTTGGGTTTGCCTGTGATCCTATCACAAGGTAGCTCTAACGGGTGGAGGTGCTGTATGAACCTCTCTAGATAAGACTTCCCAGCTCGCAGCTTAACGGCCCTGATATTTCCATCCCCTCCTGGAAACAGCTCGTGTACGATTCCTAGCCTCCGCTGTCCGCGGTTCTTCTCGTCACCCTTGATAATAACGACGTCCCCACTTGTTAGAGATTGCCCTTTTATTGTGTTTCATGTTGTGCTTTTCACGTAGTCCCCTTAGGTAATCGGCAGTCCACCTTCTCCAGATCACATCCTTGCATCTCGTTAGATATCTTGCACGCTTTCTCAGATCAGGATTCTCTTGATGGTGTGCTTCAGGATCAGCCAACAAGTTAGGGTGTCCTAACTGTAACATGTTAGGGGTCAACCAAGGAAGCTGCACATCCTCTTCCACATAACTCAGAGGACGACTGTTCAACGCGATCTCCAAGTCTAGCAGCACGTCCTGCAGCTCTGCCAAAGGTGAGAGTCCCATTTCCGACAGACTTGTTAAAGGCTTTCTTGACAATTCCGACCATGCGTTCAAATTGCCCGCCCCACCATGGAGCTCTACTGAGATTGAACTGCCATTTGATGTTCATCTTGGGAAGGTAGTCATGGAGGCGCTCGTCTTCCATTACATTTCGTAGCCACTTTGCGGCAGCCACAAAGGTCCTGCCATTATCTGAGTAGATCTTTACAAGGCGACCTTTTCTTGCTATGAGCCGCTTTAAAGTACCGATGAACTCCTCTGTCTCCGTGGTCTTTGTTAGGTGAAGGTACACGGCTCAGGACAGGCTACAGAGGACTATTTACGCTTTCCCTTCTTTATTTCTGCCATCACGGTACTTGATTGGTCCGGCGTAGTCTGTTCCAACAACCTTAAAGGGCGAGGTTCCCTCTGTCCTCTCTGTAGGCAGGTACCCCGGGGGAGGGTTGGTGAATGCTGATACATGAAATCTTTTGCATCCATAACAACGTTTGATAAGGCATTTAACAAGCTGGCGCAACCGACGTACCCAATACGTCTCGCGTACTTTGGCCATGGTCAAACTAACTCCCCACTGTAGGGTCTGAGTGTGGTAGTGTGTCACTAGTTTTCCAGGAGGTTCAGTTTCATTTGATTTTCGTGAAATCTGGTGGTGCCTTGACTTCTGACTTGTGACCTTGTTACCCAGAACTGCAACTGGTTGGCGGTCTCCTCGGTAGTGATTGGGCCAGTGATCCTATGCTGTCGTTTAGCTCTGTAGGTCCTTGTAAACCGCGCCTCCCACGAACAGATTCGGATGGCCTTCCATAGGTCGTACTTGCGCATCACCAGGTCGAGATCGTCATCCCTCTTCGCAGTTACGCACAGAACTTCCCTTATGATCTTGGCTTCGGCTTGTGATTCCTTGGTAGGCGTGGTAACAATATCTACCGGCCAACTCTCTGGGAAAGGTAACCACGTTGGCCTGTGCCACCACAGATCTGAGCAGTTAATTATATGCCCGCCTCGGCTACCCAGGTCGGCAGGGTTTTCTTTGGTAGCCACGTGCTTCCACTGGATGTACTTTTTCTCTTGGTTTTTCTTCACTCGATTACTAACAAATTGCTTGTGGTCTGCGCCCCCCTTGATCCAGTGAAGAGCTGCGCTGCTATCGAGCCAATAATAAACACTTACAACTGGGAAACCTTGCAGTGCTTCTTTAACGTTATCCACAAGATTGGCTGCCATGTGCCCCACCACTAGTTTGAGTCTTGGTATGGTAAGTCCTTTCTTCGCTAGTCTGGACTTTGCTGTCACGAGTCGTTGTGATACCCCCGTCGGTTGATATGACGGCGTAAACTGCAACTGACTCGCCCTGGCTGCTCGCGTCGCCAAAGGCATGAAGGTTGGTGCTAGTGATCTCTTCTTGGTGCTGGGCAATGCTTCTTGCTACTTCTACCTTGTCTGTAAGGCTGTTCTTCCAGGTTTTTCAACGGATATAGAGGTTCTGGGGTAGCTCTTGGTCCCATGAAATTCGGACTCCACACACGTCTCTGTAAAGACATTTCCCTTCTAGAGTGATCGGTGATGCTAGACCGAGGAGATCGTAGATCTTGGCGATCTTTCCGAGGACTTCTCTCTTAAATGCTTTCGTAATCGGGTCAGGGAAACTGGTTTGTTTTGTATCCTCTCGTTTGTCCCATGGTACACCAAGCAGCTTCGTTTCTCCTTGCTTGACTCCTAACTGATCCTTGGCGTAGCTCTGGTTTTCATTTTGATGTGTAGTGGGTCGTTCAACTTCTTCCATTGTTTCCTCGTGGG
>JAHPZR010045856.1:0-20894 GCA_019787425.1 Platygyra sinensis
TCAATTTATCAGAAAAATTTGTAAGACAAGGTTTTCGCTCAGCCAAAAAAACACAAAAATGCTAAAAAACGAAAAAACTACCTTGACAACCCCTACTTTTTTCGATTTTAAAAGTTTCGTCTTGCCAGACTCTACCCGGTTTGAGCATATCAGAAAATTTTACCGAAGGAAATTGAAGAAAATTGAAATCAAAGCCAAAAAGACGTCAAAAATGGCGATGTTTGAGTAGTTTTAATTGAGACTAAAAGCCTTGATATCAGAGGTGACTGTTGAACAGCAAACTTTGGCCCTTGTTTGTTATGTTTCAGTAGCTTTGATTAGGAAAATAGCAAAAAGAACGAGAATATTAACTTTCGATTGAGGCACTGGCGCGCGCTTCGTAATCTTGCATAACCCTATTGAGCACCTTAATGTTACGTTTCCCTTGTCTAGTAAAATTTCTAATTAAGGCATTATTTGGAGCAACTTAGCGTCAACTCGCGCCAACAGCCGAGGTTCCCTTTATGTCCCACAAGGATTATTATCTTTGTACCATCTTCCACTTGATGGGGAACTGGACAGCAAAAATTTGAAACACTTTGCAGCCGGCCATTCACATTTGTGACTGCACTAGTCAACAGTATTTTATAAAAAGCAAACTTAATGAACATTCCAATACGTTACCAGCGAAACACTATGTATTAGATTACTCAAGTCACCCGGCAATAGTACACAATACAGCTTAACACTTGTTACAAGGAAAGGACTGCTATTTACTATTTTTCTTTCGTACAGAGTCAGCCTGCCTATCTCCCTGTCTACAAGGAAACTGCGTAAACTAACTTTTGCTACTCAGATCGAACTACCATCCTGGAAAATCGTGCAAACATGATTTGAAATATGTGAAGAGGAACAACACATCGGTGCCTTGTATCTGTATGAAAGAAAAAAATCGACTCACAAGAGTAAAGCAATCTTCAGATTAAAGTTTGTTTAAAAAAAGAGAATGACTCGCGAAATTTTACTTTAGATCTTCAGAATTCTACAGCAATGGTAAGATGCGTCGGCCATGCCTGCGCACCAGCACACTGACAGTTATAAAAGTACACATAAAGAACAAATTTAAAAATGTTTTGGAACTCTTACCTTTAACTTCCTACCACTATTTAGAGTTTAAATCCGACGCACAATTCCATTTGTAACTTTAAGAAATGCCTTTAGTGTTTCTTCTTGAGGGGTCAAATAGGAATGCGAAGACAAAACGAATTTATTGGTTTGGATAAAACACACCAGAAATTCAAGATGCGGCTCATTTGGCGACAGTTAAACGAGTAAGGAATTGTTCGCACACCTAACTGCAGACAGAATAAGATTCAGTTATTTACACTAAAAATATCTGTATCTACTGTATTTACACTTCACTTTTATGAGTACAGTACCAGCTGTACTTCTACAAAAAGTCGAATCTGTGACAACAAAGCTTAGTTTTGCTTGAACTTAAAAATAAGGAAATAAATTAGTGGACTCTATTGGCGCTTGGGCGGATAGACAAGATATGTACAAGAAAGTAATGATCAAAGTTAGAGTCGAGATTCATGGACTGACTAGTCAAAATATTGTCTTATTTCACTTTTCAGCGTGGTTTATCTTCTCTCGGCTAATCCTTCATCTCAGACGAGGCCCTGAACTTGTCACGTGACAGAGCAAATTGCTGATTTGGCGCTACGAATGAAATAGAACAAAAGAGAGAAATAAATGGCTTGAAAATATAACAAACTGATGGAAAGGTCTAAACATACTGAAAAATAAAACACTCACAAGACTTTAGACACCACGAAACTAATTCCACATTGGCAAAAAATAACAAAATGTCAGTGTACAGAATCTCATCAAACGACCCTGTAACATTTGACCCTTGTTTTTCAACGCATAACAAACACATCTCAAAACACAACGGTCAATACCAATCTCGGGTTAAGATAAATTACGGAACACCTAGTTTTCTCTGCCTTTCAAGGCTATATATCTCAAGCTCATGGCCCAATTTCTAATGATCTGTACCGGCTATAAGATAATTTAAAGTCATTCCAAATAAAGAACTGTTCGAGCTTAAAATTCGTGAGTACAACCTGTAATTATTATTAGGTCTCGCTTTTTCACGCGACAGAACGGGGCAAAACTTTTCACGATACAATAAGTCGCAAACGTTAACAAAGCAGAAAAGATTAATTTAACCAGAGGATAACCCTACATCGAGAGACAATCTGAACTTATCTAAATCAGTGATCACATGACTCAGAAAGAAATAATATTTATGTTTTATAGGCTTTACGCTCGTGCTATTGCTTGACAACAACTTGTTTTGAATGTTTTCCAACAATCGCAGTTTTTACAAACTCTTAAAAAAATTGTGCTTTACTTCTCATAACAATTTCCTCAAGAGAACCCGACATCTATCAGAAATCATAGGTAATAAACAAAGAGTTAATCGACACTTAAAAAATTTGTACACCAAAGACATTTCCTAAAATTGTCAAAGATACAACTTTGAATAAACCAGCAGCGCAAAGACATTTATTTCTCATCGTTTATGTGTGTACCCGGTTTGTAGTGACCCAGTAGAGCTGGCAGTTCAACTTAGCTGTTGCCGTGCACAATTCAGTTAAAACTCTGAGTGTTAAACATAATTGAAGGTATTTTAAAATTATTAATCTGTAAAGATGTCGACGTCCTAATCATTCACATGGCCAGCATATTGGTCATTCCATAGACCGTTCAGAGAATCACACACACACTGTGGCCGCTTCTAGATTTAGACTGTAGTCTGCTATGCATTTTGAGATTCGCAAATGAAGCTTGTCAGTCATATTTTAAATAACAGTTTTTTTCTGGTGTCTACCTGAAATAAATAATAGAGCTGATAAAAAATAACTGCCTAACTGGACCTAACTGGACGTTTTGCACTCGCTTCACTGTTTCTTTCCGAGTAACTATCTAGCAGATAGGACATTAAGGTGGCTCAAAACTGTTTCCAGCACTCTTTATCACTTGATGCTACAATCATGGTACCAGGAAACTGCCCAACTATTGGTGGACACTTTGGTATCATTTTTGCAACATAATAAGTTACCATAGCAACAGCATGACCTCTTAAACACACCCTTAATTGCAGCTTTAGGGGCTTATTATTCAAAAACGGTATAGTAAATTTTTTTTTATATTATCAACAATTAATAAGCATGATCAGGCGCAATTTTTGGCAAAGTTTAAAAACTCTGGACGCTTAAGCTGTAATTAAGGGTGTTTTTAGCAGGTCGTACTGATGCTATGGTAACTTATTATGTTATGAAAAGGACATGGAAAGGGAGGCAGTTTTTTGACATCCAGTGATAAAAAGTGTTATAATAACCCCTCAAAATTTAAATGCTGGAAACTGTTTTGAGCCACCTTAAAATGGTTTCAAACGGCTGTACGTATTGTACTGTCTAAAATTTTGCGTATTTAGAGCTTGTCCATAGCACACACAAGTGGATTTCCATCGATTGTCGTGCAAAAATTTTGTTCTTGGTATTGAGTTTTGGCTTCACAATAGATAGACTAAGAGTATTAAGAAACTGTCAGAAAAAGGAAAAAACGATGAAATATGCTTTGATTTTACAACGCATAATTTTCCCTAATAAGAATAAAAACATGCTAGAAGACCTGTACGTCACACAGGAACAAAGCAAACATAAAAGTTCACGCTTGTTAAAACTTAATGAAGTCAGCAACAGTGGACGCGTACACTACGAAATCATATAAGATTTATTTCATATTGTTTTCGCGCGAGTATCGCAAGGTAAAATATAATAATTTAAACAACATGAGCTGTTAAAAGCCATTAAGGCTTAAAGTGCCACTATGTGATGACGTCATACACTCAACCAACTTTGATCAAATATGATGAAAAAGGATATCTCAGCCAATTTGTATCAGAAATGTTTGATTCTTTGCAGTAAGATTCTACTAAATGTGCTCCACAATTTGAGCTTAACAGTTTTGTTACCATGGCAACATACTGGGTTCCAGACCTCCCCAACATTAAAGACATTTCTGGCCACCTTTGGCGTCTCATTTTCATATTTGCAAATGGTGCCTCATATTCATGATTCAACAAGCATATAAATATGTTAGCTTGGGTTTGTGGCCTTGTTTAACATTTTTCGGGCTGAAAATCACTTACATATTGAAATCAAGTGGGTGGGGACTGGAAAAGAGTGAGTTGCCATGGGAACAAAATGTTTTATAGCCATAGATGTGTTTTCTGTAGAACTATTAGCCTGCGAAGTTTTATTGCTGTCCGCGGCAAATTGGCCAAGAGAGCTCTATTTACAAACATGATGTAAAATTGGGTTGAGTAAATGACGTCATCAGTCATCTCATTTGCATAATTTACACATTTTTCAAACTTAAATATCTCCGGAACTAATGCAGATATTTGCAAACGGTAAACGGCATTTTCATTCTTTTATAGAATTCTTTGTGATCCACCTAAAAAATCAAGAGGTAAAAATTTGATCATAGTGGCACTTTAAATGTTAGCAGAAATTTCTCAGTACAATCAACAAAGTATCAGTCAGCTGCAAACATTCATCCACTTTCAGTAAGTATGATCAGCATGACCAGTCGCAGATTCGCCGCAGATGTGTTCAAACGTGGGGGTGGGGGGGAGGGGGATCATTTACTCGGCAAAGTGAAAATGTGACGTTTCTCTCTACAAGATTGGGGGGGGGGGGGGGGAATACATTATCCGGCCATCTCTGGCGTGTGTGGTAAAAGGATGTGTATAGACTGTGATTTGAATTTGTTTCTGTTTTTGAAATTGTTTGAGCCAGTTAACGAGTCACCTTTCATCTGACAAAATAAAACAAAAATCTAAACGTTTTCAACCCCCCCCCAACCCGCGCGCCAAAAGAAATAATAAAAATAATCTCACCACAAATATTTACTTTACGAACCACAATAAAATGTACCTGGTGACGTTTTGCACCTAAGAGGACACACGGCAAGCCGAGATAACTGCAATCTTTCTAAAAGATCTCTAACAGTTGTGGGAGATCGTAAAATATTCTTCTTTGAGCTTTACTCTAAAATCCAGTATAAAATAAGTTAACTTACTCGGGTCCTTTTGTAACTTTGCCAGGTTTTGGAGACAACTTGGCAGGTTCCTGAAGCGAATAAACAACATTGGAGTCATAAGCAGAACCCACGAGAGCAATGGACAATTACTGAATGAGAGCAAAGTCTCGCAATTGTATTAACTCAAGTTTTACCTAATCTGCCTTAGCGACAACCTTGCATTGACTTGCATGGGTACCGCTGTTTAGAAAAAAATTCTTGCACCCGTAAATTTAACTCTATTCTTTTACATCGGATGTAACTAACTTAAGGTTAGTCATACGAGCAACTTTAAAAGAATAATTACAGGATGCTAGTCGAGATTTTGATTCTTTTGAATTTTATTTCTTGTTTAGGGCATGCTACCGTCGATTGTAACTACCCGTGAACGCACTCGCGCAAAACATGTTTTCAAGTGACATCAAACGTCTGAGTTTCAAGTGTCAAACATTGAAGTTTTCCCGCCCAGATGTGAAGTTTTACTTCTCGACACTACTCAAAGGGAAGATGATTCTAATCAACAAGAAAGGAAGAAATTATCAGAAAGACGTCCCACTTTCAACGATTTGCGGAATCAAGTGAAAGAACTTGAGCAGGATCATTCTTTCTCAGAGGTTGGGCGAAGATTAGGGTGCAGCTTCAAAAATCGTTAAGCACCACACTCCACATATGGGCGGGGAAACTTCAAAGCTAGACACCTGAAACTCAGACGTTTAACGTCACGTGAAAACACGTTTTGCACGGGTGCGTTCACGGGTAGATGCAATCGACGGTATACAACTTCAGGTAATGTTTCATAGTTTATATTGAGGCCTTACTCCATACTAGTCCCTTCCAGTTTCTGTAGCATAAAGCGGCACGGAGTAGTAGAAGTATTGCTACACCCCCCTGACACTGAGCAGAACAACGATTACCTCACCCCCTCCCTCTCCAGTAATTTAACATCACCAACCATGTCCACGTTTGGAGAATTGTAGTTATTGCTTCAAGGGGGTGTTAAGAGAAGCACTAGCCGGACCTAAGAGCGGTACACGCTTAATCCCTAGACTGAGCTCTTTCCTAGACACTTTACTCTAGTAGTGTCCATCCTGTACACCTAGGTGTATATGACAGTCCAGCTGAATTGTTAATGTTTCATGGTGTAGCGTTTTGATTGGATTAGTATTCCATGTAGGTGATAAGGGGTTTTGGAAAAACACGCCCCTGTTCCCATCATGTTAAGGAAAATGAAATTAAGCTCTGAAGTGGTTAGCTTCCAACGCCTGAAGGAAGTCTTATTGAAAGCATGTTAGGCATGCGTGCGTGACACGCGATTGAGAAAAAAATCGAGGCGCGTTATTCCTCGGTAGAAGTCAGTACACGTAGAATGGATGTAAAGCGTGATTTGGCAAAAAATGAGCGTGTTGTTCGTGAAGAGATGTCGATAGAGTGATAGGGCACCCACGAAAGTTAAGTTTCGTGGTTGTACGAGTAGTGTGCGTGTGTAAATCTAACATGTGCATCTTGGACCTTTTGCTGCACTCTAAAGAATCATTGTTTACCGACAACCGATTGTGATGTATTTTGTCCCTTTGGCCCCAGTTTGTCCATCTAACGAGGCAAAATGTCTTCTCTGTCACCCTTCTTGGGATTCCGTCAATTACATGTACTTGACCTGCTTTCTGTTTGTATTCACAGGCGGCTGATGTATCAAGGGTATGTTTTTCTTCTTTCTTCTTGGTCAGAAAAATCGTTAATCTTTTATTTTATTTTAGCCAGTTTGATATTTGTAAAATTGTTTATTCTTTTCAATTGGCGAAGAACCTCTTTTTGGAGGGGTGTAGGGTAGAGAGGAGAGAGGCAACTAGTATGTCATTCTCCAAACGTGGACATGGTTGGTGATGTTAAATTACTGGAGAGGGAGGGGGTGAGGTAATCGTTGTTCTGCTCAGTGTCAGGGGGGTGTAGCAATACTTCTACTACTCCGTGCCGCTTTATGCTACAGAAACTGGAAGGGACTAGTATGGAGTAAGGCCTCAATATAAACTATGAAACATTACCTGAAGTTGTATACCGTCGATTGCATCTACCCGTGAACGCACCCGTGCAAAACGTGTTTTCACGTGACGTTAAACGTCTGAGTTTCAGGTGTCTAGCTTTGAAGTTTCCCCGCCCATATGTGGAGTGTGGTGCTTAACGATTTTTGAAGCTGCACCCTAATCTTCGCCCAACCTCTGAGAAAGAATGATCCTGCTCAAGTTCTTTCACTTGATTCCGCAAATCGTTGAAAGTGGGACGTCTTTCTGATAATTTCTTCCTTTCTTGTTGATTAGAATCATCTTCCCTTTGAGTAGTGTCGAGAAGTAAAACTTCACATCTGGGCGGGAAAACTTCAATGTTTGACACTTGAAACTCAGACGTTTGATGTCACTTGAAAACATGTTTTGCGCGAGTGCGTTCACGGGTAGTTACAATCGACGGTAGCATGCCCTAAACAAGAAATAAAATTCAAAAGAATCAAAATCTCGACTAGCATCCTGTAATTATTCTTTTAAAGTTGCTCGTATGACTAACCTTAAGTTAGTTACATCCGATGTAAAAGAATAGAGTTAAATTTACGGGTGCAAGAATTTTTTTCTAAACAGCGGTACCCATGCAAGTCAATGCAAGGTTGTCGCTAAGGCAGATTAGGTAAAACTTGAGTTAATACAATTGCGAGACTTTGCTCTCATTCAGTAATTGTCCATTGCTCTCGTGGGTTCTGCTTATGACTCCAATGTTGTTTATTCGCTTCAGGAACCTGCCAAGTTGTCTCCAAAACCTGGCAAAGTTACAAAAGGACCCGAGTAAGTTAACTTATTTTATACTGGATTTTAGAGTAAAGCTCAAAGAAGAATATTTTACGATCTCCCACAACTGTTAGAGATCTTTTAGAAAGATTGCAGTTATCTCGGCTTGCCGTGTGTCCTCTTAGGTGCAAAACGTCACCAGGTACATTTTATTGTGGTTCGTAAAGTAAATATTTGTGGTGAGATTATTTTTATTATTTCTTTTGGCGCGCGGGTTGGGGGGGGGTTGAAAACGTTTAGATTTTTGTTTTATTTTGTCAGATGAAAGGTGACTCGTTAACTGGCTCAAACAATTTCAAAAACAGAAACAAATTCAAATCACAGTCTATACACATCCTTTTACCACACACGCCAGAGATGGCCGGATAATGTATTCCCCCCCCCCCCCCCCAATCTTGTAGAGAGAAACGTCACATTTTCACTTTGCCGAGTAAATGATCCCCCTCCCCCCCACCCCCACGTTTGAACACATCTGCGGCGAATCTGCGACTGGTCATGCTGATCATACTTACTGAAAGTGGATGAATGTTTGCAGCTGACTGATACTTTGTTGATTGTACTGAGAAATTTCTGCTAACATTTAAAGTGCCACTATGATCAAATTTTTACCTCTTGATTTTTTAGGTGGATCACAAAGAATTCTATAAAAGAATGAAAATGCCGTTTACCGTTTGCAAATATCTGCATTAGTTCCGGAGATATTTAAGTTTGAAAAATGTGTAAATTATGCAAATGAGATGACTGATGACGTCATTTACTCAACCCAATTTTACATCATGTTTGTAAATAGAGCTCTCTTGGCCAATTTGCCGCGGACAGCAATAAAACTTCGCAGGCTAATAGTTCTACAGAAAACACATCTATGGCTATAAAACATTTTGTTCCCATGGCAACTCACTCTTTTCCAGTCCCCACCCACTTGATTTCAATATGTAAGTGATTTTCAGCCCGAAAAATGTTAAACAAGGCCACAAACCCAAGCTAACATATTTATATGCTTGTTGAATCATGAATATGAGGCACCATTTGCAAATATGAAAATGAGACGCCAAAGGTGGCCAGAAATGTCTTTAATGTTGGGGAGGTCTGGAACCCAGTATGTTGCCATGGTAACAAAACTGTTAAGCTCAAATTGTGGAGCACATTTAGTAGAATCTTACTGCAAAGAATCAAACATTTCTGATACAAATTGGCTGAGATATCCTTTTTCATCATATTTGATCAAAAGTTGGTTGAGTGTATGACGTCATCACATAGTGGCACTTTAAGCCTTAATGGCTTTTAACAGCTCATGTTGTTTAAATTATTATATTTTACCTTGCGATACTCGCGCGAAAACAATATGAAATAAATCTTATATGATTTCGTAGTGTACGCGTCCACTGTTGCTGACTTCATTAAGTTTTAACAAGCGTGAACTTTTATGTTTGCTTTGTTCCTGTGTGACGTACAGGTCTTCTAGCATGTTTTTATTCTTATTAGGGAAAATTATGCGTTGTAAAATCAAAGCATATTTCATCGTTTTTTCCTTTTTCTGACAGTTTCTTAATACTCTTAGTCTATCTATTGTGAAGCCAAAACTCAATACCAAGAACAAATTTTTGCACGACAATCGATGGAAATCCACTTGTGTGTGCTATGGACAAGCTCTAAATACGCAAATTTTAGACAGTACAATACGTACAGCCGTTTTGAAACCATTTTAAGGTGGCTCAAAACAGTTTCCAGCATTTAAATTTTGAGGGGTTATTATAACCACTTTTTATCACTGGATGTCAAAAAACTGCCTCCCTTTTCCATGTCCTTTTCATAACATAATAAGTTACCATAGCATCAGTACGACCTGCTAAAAACACCCTTAATTACAGCTTAAGCGTCCAGAGTTTTTAAACTTTGCCAAAAATTGCGCCTGATCATGCTTATTAATTGTTGATAATATAAAAAAAATTTACTATACCGTTTTTGAATAATAAGCCCCTAAAGCTGCAATTAAGGGTGTGTTTAAGAGGTCATGCTGTTGCTATGGTAACTTATTATGTTGCAAAAATGATACCAAAGTGTCCACCAATAGTTGGGCAGTTTCCTGGTACCATGATTGTAGCATCAAGTGATAAAGAGTGCTGGAAACAGTTTTGAGCCACCTTAATGTCCTATCTGCTAGATAGTTACTCGGAAAGAAACAGTGAAGCGAGTGCAAAACGTCCAGTTAGGTCCAGTTAGGCAGTTATTTTTTATCAGCTCTATTATTTATTTCAGGTAGACACCAGAAAAAAACTGTTATTTAAAATATGACTGACAAGCTTCATTTGCGAATCTCAAAATGCATAGCAGACTACAGTCTAAATCTAGAAGCGGCCACAGTGTGTGTGTGATTCTCTGAACGGTCTATGGAATGACCAATATGCTGGCCATGTGAATGATTAGGACGTCGACATCTTTACAGATTAATAATTTTAAAATACCTTCAATTATGTTTAACACTCAGAGTTTTAACTGAATTGTGCACGGCAACAGCTAAGTTGAACTGCCAGCTCTACTGGGTCACTACAAACCGGGTACACACATAAACGATGAGAAATAAATGTCTTTGCGCTGCTGGTTTATTCAAAGTTGTATCTTTGACAATTTTAGGAAATGTCTTTGGTGTACAAATTTTTTAAGTGTCGATTAACTCTTTGTTTATTACCTATGATTTCTGATAGATGTCGGGTTCTCTTGAGGAAATTGTTATGAGAAGTAAAGCACAATTTTTTTAAGAGTTTGTAAAAACTGCGATTGTTGGAAAACATTCAAAACAAGTTGTTGTCAAGCAATAGCACGAGCGTAAAGCCTATAAAACATAAATATTATTTCTTTCTGAGTCATGTGATCACTGATTTAGATAAGTTCAGATTGTCTCTCGATGTAGGGTTATCCTCTGGTTAAATTAATCTTTTCTGCTTTGTTAACGTTTGCGACTTATTGTATCGTGAAAAGTTTTGCCCCGTTCTGTCGCGTGAAAAAGCGAGACCTAATAATAATTACAGGTTGTACTCACGAATTTTAAGCTCGAACAGTTCTTTATTTGGAATGACTTTAAATTATCTTATAGCCGGTACAGATCATTAGAAATTGGGCCATGAGCTTGAGATATATAGCCTTGAAAGGCAGAGAAAACTAGGTGTTCCGTAATTTATCTTAACCCGAGATTGGTATTGACCGTTGTGTTTTGAGATGTGTTTGTTATGCGTTGAAAAACAAGGGTCAAATGTTACAGGGTCGTTTGATGAGATTCTGTACACTGACATTTTGTTATTTTTTGCCAATGTGGAATTAGTTTCGTGGTGTCTAAAGTCTTGTGAGTGTTTTATTTTTCAGTATGTTTAGACCTTTCCATCAGTTTGTTATATTTTCAAGCCATTTATTTCTCTCTTTTGTTCTATTTCATTCGTAGCGCCAAATCAGCAATTTGCTCTGTCACGTGACAAGTTCAGGGCCTCGTCTGAGATGAAGGATTAGCCGAGAGAAGATAAACCACGCTGAAAAGTGAAATAAGACAATATTTTGACTAGTCAGTCCATGAATCTCGACTCTAACTTTGATCATTACTTTCTTGTACATATCTTGTCTATCCGCCCAAGCGCCAATAGAGTCCACTAATTTATTTCCTTATTTTTAAGTTCAAGCAAAACTAAGCTTTGTTGTCACAGATTCGACTTTTTGTAGAAGTACAGCTGGTACTGTACTCATAAAAGTGAAGTGTAAATACAGTAGATACAGATATTTTTAGTTGTAAATAACTGAATCTTATTCTGTCTGCAGCTAGGTGTGCGAACAATTCCTTACTCGTTTAACTGTCGCCAAATGAGCCGCCATCTTGAATTTCTGGTGTGTTTTATCCAAACCAATAAATTCGTTTTGTCTTCGTATTGCTATTTGACCCCTCAAGAAGAAAACACTAAAGGCATTTCTTAAAGTTACAAATGGAATGTGCGTCGGATTTAAACTCTAAATAGTGGTAGGAAGTTAAAGGTAAGAGTTCCAAACATTTTTAAATTGTTCTTTATGTGTACTTTATAATCTGTGCTGGTGCGCAGACATGGCCGACGCATCTTACCATTGCTGTAGAATTCTGAAGATCTAAAGTAAAATTTCGCGAGTCATTCTCTTTTTTTAACAAACTTTAATCTGAAGATTGCTTTACTCTTGTGAGTCGATTTTTTCTTTCATACAGATACAAGGCACCGATGTGTTGTTCCTCTTCACATATTTCAAATCATGTTTGCACGATTTTCCAGGATGGTAGTTCAATCTGAGTAGCAAAAGTTAGTTTACGCAGTTTCCTTGTAGACAGGGAGATAGGCAGGCTGACTCTGTACGAAAGAAAAATAGTAAATAGCAGTCCTTTCCTTGTAACAAGTGTTAAGCTGTATTGTGTACTATTGCCGGGTGACTTGAGTAATCTAATACATAGTGTTTCGCTGGTAACGTATTGGAATGTTCATTAAGTTTGCTTTTTATAAAATACTGTTGACTAGTGCAGTCACAAATGTGAATGGCCGGCTGCAAAGTGTTTCAAATTTTGCTGTCCAGTTCCCCATCAAGTGGAAGATGGTACAAAGATAAATAATCCTTGTGGGACATAAAGGGAACCTCGGCTGTTGGCGCGAGTTGACGCTAAGTTGCTCCAAATAATGCCTAATTAGAAATTTTACTAGACAAGGGAAACGTAACATTTAAGGTGGGCTCAATAGGGTTATGCAAGATTACGAAGCGCGCGCCAGTGGCCTCAATCGAAAGTTAATATTCTCGTTCTTTTTGCTATTTTCCTAATCAAAGCTACTGAAAACATAACAAACAAGGGCCAAAGTTTGCTGTTCAACAGTCACCTCTGGTATCAAGGCTTTTAGTCTCAAATTAAAACTGCTCAAACATCGCCATTTTTGACGTCTTTTTGGCTTTGATTTCAATTTTCTTCAATTTCCTTCGGTAAAATTTTCTGATATGCTCAAACCGGGTAGAGTCTGGCAAGACGAAACTTTTAAAATCGAAAAAAGTAGGGGTTGTCAAGGTAGTTTTTTCGTTTTAGCATTTTTGTGTTATTTTGGCTGAGCGAAAACCTTGTCTTACAATTTTTTCTGATAAATTGAAAGCAAGGAAAGCTATTAAGGAATAACTTCTCTGCCAAATCTTAAGGAATTTCACCGAAGGAAATTCGAGAAATCTGATAAGGATTTTTCTATTTTTTCACCTCAATGGCAATTACGTCATCAGAATAGGAACTCGCCAAGATCGCTATGTGAGCATGCGCGAATTTTCGAACCACGCGGTTTTGTCGATGAGCGACTCGAAAATGGCGGTCTCATCAAAACACACACAAGACCTTTCCGTCCAAATCATTTTCTTTACGTTTTCTTTTAAATAGTTTCTCTGTTTCTACTTCTGAGCTGTAATTTGAGCTATATTGTTGACTTGTTCGCTGCTTTGCATGAGCTTGCGTCAGCTAGCGCGCGCACATTACTAAAGCTCGCATCATCGGTGCGCGCGCTCTTAAAACCCTATTGAGCCACCTTAATAACAATAATAAACGGAAGAGATTTCGGCTTTTAAATTTCCCGCGCGCCGCCATCTTGGATTTCATGACGTCACTGCGTTGCCCTATTGTTTCAAACAGAAGAACCTCAGCTATCCAACAACAGAGACAACGCAGTGACCTCATGAAACCCAAGATGGCGGCGCGCGGGAAATTTAAAACCCGAAATCTCTTCCGTTTATTATTGTTATTAAATGTTACCCCCGGTGCGTTTCCCTTGACTAGTAAAATTTCTAATTAAGGCATTATTTGGGGCAACAGCCGAGATTTCCTTTAAGATTATCAGATTGATTTAATTTATATTTAATTTATTAATACGAGTGTCTTACAGCTGTTGTGAGTGTGTTTTCACGTGACGTTATGGCAGCCATGTTGGTGTTCCAAAACAATGAAACGGCGGCCATGTTGGTGCACCAAACCAATCCTGTGGGAATTAATTCTTTTCTTATGTAAACAGTTTATTTTGTTCCAATAATTTGCATGGCTGCCTGCTGGCACGTGAATGACAACGCTGTGTAACATAGAATTCCAAGTAAGAGCTCTGGCTTTCGCAAATTTTTGAGGGTTTTTTGAAATGGGTTATTCAAAAGGAGAGGTGATGTATCTGAAGCCATAACCGTGGGACAGGGCTGGGCTTGTTTGTAACCAGGGATGGTATAGGAACTAGCCTGTGATCCAGATTAGTGAAATAGATGCTATTTGATACGTTTGTAGAAAGTGCTCTCGGCACGAGTCGTCACATTCGATATGAAAAAAACGACAGAGAACGATTTTACCGAAGAGCTACTCATTCAGATCGTGTAGTTCTTACATTGAATTTAGTTATAAAGAACAAAGAATATTTATAGCGTGTGGAACTTAAACATGCCTAGTTTGAGAACTTTCACTTTTTGAAATACTGCTTTGTTAGGAGTTTTAAGTTAATTAAAATGAGTATTGAAAAGCGCTGCTTGTAAGATGTCGGTGATTCATGTCAGAGAATAATGGGTTTATAGCATGCACATTTATCCCAGGGGTTAAACCAGTCTCCTTCCCAGGTTTCTTTCTTGCTTTGATGCGGAGAGACTGGTCAATAGCATATATTCCAATGTCTGCGCCCATGCAGGAATTTAAAACGCACCAATCACTGCGGGTCATTTTGGATTTGAGGAAAACTCGGTCATGATTATCGTGACGTCATCATTTTCGAAAAGCTCAGTTGTTCAAGATGTTTTCCGTCCACTTGGAAACTAAAAGAAGGCGTTTTCAAATTCCTTCGGTTTCCTTCGGCATTCGTGACGGATAACTGTGGATGATAGGCCAAACTGATGAAATGAAGCTGCATTTTTTAATTTCTCCAGCGTGGTGTGAACGCTGCACTGGTAAATTTGCGAAGAGTATGCTTGGATGGCCTTGGTTGGTGTAGTCGGCGTAAGCTTTGCGCAACTCGCATCGAACTCGTCCGGTGTCAAACGATCTGTTGTCATCCGTATTCATTTACACCTTCCATGAATGAAATCATTCTAACCCGCTGTATTTACCTTTCAAACGATTTGAAAATTAAATTCTCCAAATTCTCACACGCAGGGTAAATTCTTGTAACTTATGCTGTTCCTAAATCTGGTTCTATAGTATATTCACATCTTGTTCTTGTTGCCGTGTTGTAGTCCCGAGACAGAGTTTATTAGCTTGGAAGTTCTAAAACTGGAGAAACAGATCGCCGAGAAACAGGTGAATACAATTTATTTCTTCCGCGCTTCTCAGTCGAAGAACTGGGTACCATTCTGGGATTCAAAATCCAAGATGGCGGTTACTCCAAGAGAAGTACCTTTTACTGGAGATGAGGATATTTCATGCAGTGTACATAAAAAAAACATGCTGAATGGAATATGATGGGTCCACGCCAAGTTACTCTCTCCACAAATTCATGCAGCAAAAAACAAATTAGGGAACCTCGGTTGACACTTCTGCCCCAAGTTGTCGTCTTTAAATTATCATAAATTTATTGTGTATTGCGTTATTTTTGTTTATCTTTTGTGTGGTTAATGGAAATAAATGGAAAGTGTGGGTGGGGGTTGGATTTAACAGGCTTTGCGGATGAGCGAATTTGACCACAAAGTGTCGCGGACTGACAGATTAGCAAACCCCAATTCAAACATCTTCCGCTTATCTCCACCCCCGCACCTCAAATGGTCCTCATCCATTGTCGTTCTTATTTGAATTCCATCAAACACGTTTGTGCTTAATTGCAGTTTTGATTTTTTCGTTTGTTTGTTTTGTAGCTTGCTGCCCAAAAATCAAAGGGAGAGATGCCTTCTCCTGCCGTCATACAACGCTGTAAACTATTCCAGCAAAAAGTAGCTGAAGTGGAAGGGACTCTGTCCAGTGGCGACAGGAACGTCTTAATAAGTGAGTAGACCTTTGTCTGGTTAGAGTTTGTTTTTTCGTTATCTCGGTCAATTCTCCCTACTGATCATGATCATTTACACTCTGTTCAAGATCTTTTGTTTTGTTGACTATTTTCTTTCGAAAACTCTAAGAAAGACAAAGCCACAGTGAGTGGCACATAAATATATCAGTGTATTGAGATATAAAAAAGAAAATACGGCAAACTGATTCGAGAAAAAGGGGGTAAGTTTCTTGGTGCTGCGTCGGTGGGTAGTATATATATCTTATTAGTAGAATTCTACTTGTACACTAATGCAAATGCTGTAATCTGATTGGCTGAGACATTGCACACTATCAGCCATTAGTGTGCAGTGGCTGGAACTCGTCTACGAAATGGCGACGTTTTTTCGTTTTGCCAAAGTTTTGGAGGAAAATTTTGATGAAAATGGATAATTAAAATCCTGGGAAGACTAAACGAAGGACATTTACGGTTTCTTGACTTAAAAAATGTTGAAATTATTGAAAAAATAATGCGCGCGTGTGCACGACTTCAATTTTAATTGCCAACTCAATCCGGGCGATCTTTTTAAGGTCCAAAGTTTAATAATACGTCGAGAAATAATTGGAAACCGTTATTTGAATTAAACTTTAGTAAGAATTCTACTAAAACAATTAGATTATTCGCTCTCGATTGCTATGAGGTGATAGTTGATTCGGCCTTCGGCCTCATCAACTATCACCTCATAGAAATCTCGAGCTCATAATCTAATTGTTAATTAGACGTTTAGTTGTGTAGTATCGCTGAGTATTTCTACGAGTTGTGCCGTATTTTGGTGAGCCGTAGGGCGAGTCAAAATTACACAAACAACGACGTACAAATAATCTCAGCGATACTACACAACAAAATCGTCTAATAAGAAGATTTATTACTCCAACGCGCCAAATTGTTCGCGCTAGTTCGTGCGAGCGAATTCGTGGTTACTTAATTTGCAGGAATGCGTGATCGAAGTATGCGAAGCGGAACGGAATTGCCGCGGGAATCCAGCTAACTGATTGGTCAACGGCAGGAAACCTGTTTAAACGGTCCCTCTGGAGTCAAATACCGCGTGGATATTTGTACTCGTCCTTAAGCGCTTATTTGTACTCTGCGAAGTGCAGTTGGGACAATAATAAAAGATAATTTGGTTGTTATCAAACTGATTCGATTTTATCAGCTGATTCCTCCGACGAAGGATTAAAGGCCGTCGGCACACTAGCCGATTTTTGTGGTTCGCCAAATTAATCTTCATTGTCGGTTAGGTGCGCGTGAATTCAGAAAGTTCTGCGATCAAATCGAGGCTTGTTCGGCGACGATATCGACAGTGCTAGATCTCAAACGTTGGCGTGCGTGTCGGCTCGTGTGCGGGGACAGAAATTGTCGGGGAGCCGCGCGTACTCAACCAAGAGGAAATTGGTCATGAGAGTCACGTGGCCATGCGTTTTCTCTTAAATGGCGGAGATTAATAATAATAATAATTTAATATGTTCAAATCCTGGTCAAGCCTTAAAAACATTAGTCGTGACACAAAAAACGGCCAGGGTGCGGCAAGCACTGTTCCCGAAAATTTAACCCGATTTGACCCCGACAAAATATCTGCTGTTGCGGCTAGTGTGCAGTAGCATTAACTATCGAAACGTCAGTTTTCGAATCTCTTTACGTACCGGGCCAAGTCGCGTAAACCCAGTTGATAAAACTAAATTATCTTGATATCAGAAAAGATTTGACACCCAAAATGAAATGAAAACATAAAATGTTGATTATATTGTTTGTTCGTTTTTTACTTCATTTTTTCTTAATATCTCGTCTCCTTGCGTGACGAATCAATTCATTGTATATATTACTGTAGGTGTCTTGCTTTTGGTTACGTTATATGAAAAGACAGTACAATTAGTAGTCTTTATTTGAAATTTCAGTAAATACGTCATAAAACGATCCCAACTTAGATAAGAATAATAGCTTCAGTATCATCTTTTCGCAGACTATTCTTCTCGCCACTTCAAACGAAAATCCCAAACGAGCACGCTAAATCAAAAAGAGCCCAACTAGCCTAAGAGCTGGTAATAGACCGAAGCTCAAACTTTTGTAACACCAACAAGAAAAACGATGGAAACGATGCTAAGACGCTTTACATGCCAAGGTTCCGCGAGTGTTGTCTAAGGGAGCGCCGGAGGGTGTAGTAATGAAGCGTCTGGAGCGTTGAAAACGTCAAATGTGAGTGGAAACACCAAAAGTGAATGAAAAGGGACTCATCTATTTGAAAATAGACAGGCGCGGTGGCAAAATGGTTAACACGACTGAGCGAGCGATCCGATTCGAGCCCTAGCTAGACTTGCATAAAGTTCTTTGGGATACTCCAGTGGACTCTCTCCACCCAGGGTATAAATGGGGTACCGACGCGATTTAATGTGGGGTACCATCTGCGATGATAGCAATCCATTTAGGCGGGGAGTAGAAAACACCCTAGCGCTCAATGCACGCCGAAATCCAGCGGTTTCTCCGGCAGTGAGGTAAACATTAGAGAGAATTTCGCATGTAAGTAAGATATACCATGAGTTAGTAGTGTATTTAGTGTATTGGAATAGTTCTGTGATAAGGTGCATTGTAAACAAGAACCTGTTCATGGTCTTGTGGGTTAATGGTATTGTTTAGATACCGCATACTTACTTTGTGACTGATATGTGATGTCTTTGGGCGTATTTATAGTACCTGTTAAAGACTGCTCTTATTATAATGTTTTTTTTTCAGATGTCAAGTCTAAAGTCTCAGCTTGGAATACGCTAGGGTTTATAACCAATATAAGAATTAGCGACAAAACACATACTGGATCGCGTACGAACTAGTACACACGTATTAAATAAGCAGGAAAACAAAATTATTAAGTTTTCGAGTATGGTACTACTGAATTCTACTCTGGTGGTGCTTCCTTCCTAAGGTTGTTTCCATGATTGAAGGGAGAAAACATTTTCACACACTATATGGCGTACTACCTGGACTAAAAAAGTACGTTGAATTCCGCTTTTATAGAACATTAATGGAGAAGATGCTTGAATGTGGCAACTTTAGTTTTCGCCATTTCCTCATATTGGTCCGAATAAGATTTTCTGCGTATGGAATTTCAAAAATTTCGTGGCGGGGAAAGTCTTCTCACAATCTACCTGGGCGGGTGTCGCAACGGCGGTTAACGTTAACCAGGATTAAACGTTAAAGAGGCAAGATTTTTCTTGCTAAATAGTTTTTTTCACTCTAACGTTACGCTTATAGGAACCCTGCGCGCGCTCTGATTGGTCAAAAACCCCATGTTTTTATCAGGAGTATAAAAACAGAGAAAAAAAGACGGTTTTTCTGTTTGCGCGTGTAAAATCTATATTTTAAAGCAAAGAAGAAGCCTAAGCCGTGTATTACACTGTGATAAAACACTCCGGTCATTCGAGAACACTCGAGAAATGTAGCAAAACACTCGCTGCGGCTCGTGTTTTCTACCATTTCCTACGTCGGTCTTCAAATGGACCCATCGTGTTTTATCCCTAGTGTACATACACGGCTTAGGCTTCTTTATTTGTTAAATACAATCTCAAAACTGAAGGGTAAACAACAAGAACAGATTACCTAACCAAAAAGCTGAGTCCAAAACTGAAATCAAAATTCTCGCACCTGGGTTAGCTTAATTGGGCTTTGAACACCAGCCCGGAGATCCTGACTGACATTCTGTAGGAGGAGAAATCCGAGTAAATATTGTTCAACTGAAAATGATCACTCTCAATTTGACGGTTACTTACACCCAATATTATCAATACGCATTCGCGGGGGAAAGGGGATCATTTACTTCATTGAATCTTTTCTCAATCCCAATTAGCCAGGTTGTTCAGTCAGTCGGCGTCTTGCTTAGCAACATGACTGGTATGATGTCGTAGAACTTTTGGGAATGCTTTCCGAGTACTATATGTTTATGTTTTCAATTGAAGGACTGTAATCAAGCAGCTTCTCCGCATTACTACTTTCCCCCGTCTATGCGCTGTCAGGAATTTTGATATTCACGCACAGATTGCGCAAAGCACACAATCTCAAGTTCACCATTGCAATCACGGATATTCTGTGTTTCCCTAAATAAACGTCACATGTAAAGTGGCGGTTTTTGTCTGTCAATGTCAGACTTTCTGGAGGTTGTTTTTTATTTTTTAAATTGTCCCTAACAAGACAATTTTGTCGTCTATTTCTTTGCAGAAACGTTAATTTTTATTAAAATCTACCACGGACTACGGTTTACTGAAACATTCATATTCAAAATAACCAACTCTCAATTTCGCATTCATAACTTTGCTAAGCTCTGCGGTAGTAACAACTATTCACCGAAGGGCGGTGACTGGCGGTGGATGATTAACTGAGCCGCGAAGCGTGAAGGTAAATATTTAACGGTAGCAACGACACGAGGAGATAGTTGTTTAGTATATAACTAAAACCGGTGAGACTAATGAGCACACCACAAAAAATTAATTTGGATGTATTTCTTCAACTTGTCCCAGTTGCCAACCGGTACGCTTTTTTTCTTCGAGGCTCTGAGGTAAATTGGGAGTTTGGACGAGCAATCAGCGCGCGCCGTTTAAAAACACTATCCACTGTTTGAGTATATTCTTAGTCACGAGTATACAATGTAAACACATCAA
Organism: Platygyra sinensis; assembly: GCA_019787425.1. Classification (NCBI taxonomy): domain Eukaryota; kingdom Metazoa; phylum Cnidaria; class Anthozoa; order Scleractinia; family Merulinidae; genus Platygyra; species Platygyra sinensis. Next base: position 20,605 of record JAHPZR010045856.1, read on the forward strand.
GCGAATAGGCTTTTTTCACGCGCGCGATTTGGTCGCTCGGAGGTGATAACCAACGGAAGTTTTCACACGAGCAGCCGAAAAAAAAAACAAAAGGCTTCTGTCGGTATATTTTTATAACCAAAGTATTCAGCTTGTGTTGGTATATGCTAAAACAATATCACTCAGTGTCGGTGAAAGTTCGGGATATTACCTCCAATTCGGCTGATAATTAAGTAAATATTAGTGGACAATGCAAATCCGCATTTTGATTGGCTACGTTCCAGGGGACTATTAAGCAATAGTCATCGAGT
>JAHPZR010045859.1:5000-7500 GCA_019787425.1 Platygyra sinensis
AGCTTCAAAGTTGGCCAATTCGTGTCAAAATGTGCGACATTCCGCGCGCGGTCAAAATATGCAAATTAGTACGGTTGACGTCATAAGGTGTGTAAAACCATAAAAGTCATCACTCAGGGTTCGTACACTTATGACCTGTCAAAATTCCATGACTTTCCATGACTTTTTCCATGACTTTTTGAAATATTCCATGACCTAAGTTAAGCTATTTCCCTCCGGCAGTAGTGTCAAAACAATCATTTATTCAGCTGAAATTACATTTGATTTTTGGACTTGCCAGTTAATTTTTCAACTTTGGATCTTAATGCCTTTCATTCATAGAAAACATACTGATTTTCCATGACTTTCCATGACCTACAACAAAATTTCAGGACTTTCCAGGCCTGGAAAATGAAATTGTAAAATTCCATGACTTTCCAGGTTTTCCATGACCTGTACGAACCCTGTCACTGCACCTGAGAGGAATAAGCGAAGGAGTGAAAAGTTTTTCGTTTCCGGAAGGCCTGTTTTAGCGAGCTGCGAAACACCACTTACACGGAAGGCACTGTCTTGCTTATATTTTCGAAAGACCAAGTCAGAAGAGCACATTGTTAGCGATTTCTTCGGATACACTGGCCCAACTGCAAAGCGACGAATGCGTCCGTGTTGTTCCCTCCATTTCGAACAAAGTTTCCATCGACGGCTTTTAAACAGTAGAGATCCTCTGCAATGAAGATGTCTAAAGTAAAGATTTAGTGGAGGTACTCTTGAGTCTTCACACGGACAGGAACAAACTGAAAGGGAGCGAAGATTTCAATTGAAATAACATTGGCCTCGCATCATTAATTGTGATTTGTGTGATTCTGCAGGCAGGCATGATTTAGGCTGATGATTTCTTGCAGACTTGTTATCAGGATATGTTATCACGATAATCCTAATGCAAGAATGCGATAGCAAATATAGGGAAATGTGTTTCAAGCGAGCTTTTATAATAACTCAGAGCCGAAAAAGTTGCCTCGGGTTGCTTCAAGGTGTCTTGTTTACCCGTGATAATGTTGATATAGGTAGGATCTACGGAGGGAGGGAGAGAGAAAGCGAAAAAAAAAAACAGCCCTTCCCAGTCGGATCGGGAAAATAGTACACTGCATTCGAATCGTGTTTGGTTTGCCCTAAAACCGATAAACCAAATTTATCACTGAAGATGATAAAAGCCATTCGAGCCAAGCCGTACGGTTAGCGCGACGTCTGTTGCGCAACAGTTTCGCGATACAAATCGGGAGTCACGTTGCAGAACCAGACACATTCGAATATACTGAGGACATTGTATCGACGAATAGTAAAGGGATAACACAGAATTCTTTTGCTTTTCGGTCTGAGTTTTTGAAACACCAAACAAGCGGGCGAGTATTTATCATGAGCGAGCGTGTGAACGAGAGTTTTCAACGCAACTAGAACTGGTAATGGCTTAAATAAAACAACGAGAGGAAATTCATGTGAAAATATAAGAACCTATTTTAAGAACCTTGGTAGCCTAAATTTGCTTTAAGTACCACTTATATAAGAACCTATAGGCTAAATTCTTAATTCAGCAGTTTCTACCTATACACTTTTGCAGCAGGTACAGCATATCTCCGTAACAAAACATAACAAAGAAAGAAACTCATGTTGATATTTTGATATTTTGCAATTATTTCATTGGGATATATTTTGATACGAATTGGCCAACTTTGAAGCTCGAGAAAAAAAAATCGTACGCGCTTTTCAGAAGCCCGAACTCGAAAATTACGAATCAGAGGATCATAAGATAAGAAGATATTCTACCACAATAAGAAAACAATATCCGTAACATTTCCCGTGTATTTCTGTTTCAACGGCTCTTCCGAAAACACGGAGTGCGGAGTGTAAAAAAATAAAAAATAAATAAAAAGAGAATTCAAAAATAGAAATAAAATGAAATTTGAAGGAGAATTGAAAAAATAGTTAAATGCACAAATAAACTGAAAATAGAAATTTTACAAATATTAATAAAAAATTTACTCTGCCGAATTGAAATGGACCTTTCGTATTCGTAATTTTCGGCCCGTTCAACCTACAAACAACTTTATCCTTTATGACGTCCTGATACGGAGTTAAAAAGCCAACCTTTCAGTGTATGTACAAACCCCAACGAATTAGCAACAGCTGCAGTTTATTTCCAGTGTGTTTTGCGAAATACCTGATGTTCCAGATGTTCCTTTGTTTATAAGCTTCAAAGTCATTTGTAAAAGCCAACGTACTAGGGACATGCATAGACACAGCAACTTTGCAAAAAGCCAAATTCCAGATATTGCATGGGAGATCAAACGTAGTCTACCTTGGTGCATACTTTGGCAGCGGTTTTTGCACTTGCGTCCTTTATAGCACTGAAATACACTATTAATAAAGTGATAATTCTGTAGACTGAAGATGCAACTTCGCAACTTTCATCAGTTCTAATTATCAACTAAAATCAACCGAAGTACTTTACTCATGGCTTGACAAT
>JAHPZR010045860.1:0-7500 GCA_019787425.1 Platygyra sinensis
AATGTAAACAAAGTATCGCGTTACAGTCGCCATATATGCAAATTAGAGTCAAGCTTTTTGTCCTCAATGAAAACGCCGCAAAACATTTACATTTGGATCCCTGCCGTAAGATTACTCAGTGAAAATAAGCCATCCAAATAAACGAGATGCCAAAGGAATATTTCAAACTTTATTCCTCCAGAGCTAACATTTGAGAGAACCTAAAACATATCTTGCAATATCAAGAGAAAAAAACTGGCAAAAAAACAGAGGTGTCAAACTCTGCAAATTACAAGCGGATAACAGCGGAAGCCACACAGAAATATGACCTCTAACGGCTTTACTCTGACGAAATGTCTCCCTGAAAACACAGGATTAGTGCTTAGCGAAATATTCAAAGATCCTCCGATCGTACCATACAAAAGGGGCAAAACTTCCTAAGCGGCTACTACACGTGAATGGGAGTCGCGCAGGCCTGTCACCTTATTGTTATCCTTGGGTAATTCTGACGATCGGAAGGTACTATACTGATTTAGCTATTTAGTCGCAAATGAACCACACTGGCCTCGAATTTCGATCTAGTATACTTCAGGACTCTCTGAGCTGTTTTTCCCCCAAAATCCATCTTCAGGATCTCTGAAAGCGTTTTCAATTTGTTTTAGATCATAATCTCGGCCATTTCGAAGCGAACTTATTTGATCGCGCTGAAATAGTAATGGAGGCCGGCAAATACAAACGCTTTTCAGGGACGCTTGAACTCGAGATCTAAACCAAGGACAAAGCTCGTGGCAAAGACGCCGATCCCGCAAGTCCTCGCGCCCGTGTCCCTTTGCTGGCCTCCCATGAGCGTTTGCGGGAAAAACGTCGATACCTTGCGGGCGTGCAAGCGATCAAATCGAGATTTTTTGCGGCTATATACCGGAAATACCTACATTCTCTCTTCTTCTCTCTCTATTACGCGGGGAGTCCTAAGGTGCCTCCTCGGGTTTTTGGCCCTCTGGGGCCAAAAAACCCTGCGGGGGCAATACATGAAGACAACATTTGTTTATCATTGGTATTGCTAACCATCTGCTAGTGGTGTAACAAAATTTGATAGCCATCCGCAGAGACAAAAAATATCATATCCATTAGTACCGTTCTTGCACAAACTTTATACGGGATAAATCTAAAATGTGGTAGTTTTTTTATTCGTTCCATGGCTCTTATCAACATGGATTCTTCTAGAGGTGCAATCCCTCGTTTCTTTCCAGTAATTCAACTTTCATTATGAATGGAGGACATTTAACTTTACCCCTTGACACGCAGCATCTCTTGAATATTAAAACCCTATCAGCCATTTAACATCACCATCTGTAGTTTCTCTTAAGGCCTGACTTTTTGGGTTTAGGTTCCTTTTCAGAAATGCTGCCAACCATACGGGGTTCAATGAAAACAAATGAAATCACCTCTTTTGGTACAATACCGACCAAGGCTTTCTGGTGTTGCTATTTTTGTAATGAAGAAAATTAAGTTTACTTGTTGGGCGTTGGGTTTTTGGCTTTTCAATGTATATCTTTGTAGCATCATTATTAGAGTATTTGTTGGATACTTTTTGCGAAAACATTCAGGCAGGTGTAATTGAACAATCTCTCAGGAAGGAAATATGTCAAGTTCTTTGAATGTAAAGAAATAAACTTGATCCAGGTATTATAACAATTTGGGACTGACTACACTTTGGCACACTCCAAATCTAGCTGATAAGTCTTCTTCTAGTTTCCTGGAATTCTCTGGCCGCAGACGAAAGTATTCAAGAGAAGTCTCGAGGTGGAGTTTAACCGGTTTTAATGAACACAACTGAGATTACAAGGTCTTTGCAGGATCGCGAGTGAAGGCTAACTGAACTAACAACGCTTCGGTTTGATAGAAAAAAAGGGAGTGTATTTTCGGACACGTTTTACATACTTCTGTAGTCAAAGCTAATTAGATTACATGATTGCGTAATGTGAGTCCCAGTTCCCGACACTAGTAAGCCAACTTTTATACGATAAAGCACCAGGAAAATTTCATTCTGTACAGTCAAAGCCCTACAAGGCCCAGGTTTGCATTTTTGCTTAATTTCGCCTAAATTTTCTGTGTTTTGATAGTCCAAGTGAGCCGCTGTCTCCCTTCCCAGAAAGTCAAGACCCATTGAATACACCTCATAGTTCTCAAATCCAGGGTAAAATCTTAGGGCGCGTTCGTTTGGGATATTCGGAAATAAGAATATATTCCGGAATATATTCCTGCTATTCTGCTCTCGGGAGTAGAATAGCCGGAATAAGAATAGCTCCCAAACAAACGCTTACTCCCATTATTCCAATTATTCTTATTCCAGATTGATCCCAAACGAAACGCGCCCTTAATAACTTATCATTATCCTTTACAGTTTCGATGCTGAAGACTTTCTTCTCCATTAATAATTCTAACCCTTCCTGGCACTCCTTCTTCAAGTTGATTTTCCAGCACTTGTTTTTTTTGTTCAATTCGAGATCCTTAGTTTGCCATTTCACAAGAAAACATGACATGCGCATTTCGTCATGTTCCCAGTTTTCATCTCCAGTTTAAACTAAATCTTCACTTTCTAGATGTTCAATTTCTATACCATCTGAACCAGATTTCAAATCAGTGATTTCAACACTGATTTCAGTATTGATAGGTTCGGAGACTGAGTACTGCTGAGATTTCTCTATATTTGTAATTTTCTTTGTGATCAACGATGCTCGATGGGCGGGCTTTTTCCTCTGGTTTTCGACGGTAAAAATAAACTTTGTAGTTACGGAATCGGGCGTCAAACGAATTCTTTGTCCACCAATTGGTGGACAAATTGATGCAATTGGCTTCAAAATGCTGACTATACTGCAGACGTAAGAGTTTTTGTTTATCGGAGTGTTCTCTCGAGCCATTGTGCCAGCAAATTCTTGTTTGACAGCGGGAGCAAATGCCATGCCAAGTCTTTGCATTCCGCTTTGGAGTAAAGTTAGATTCTTCGTCGGTGTCTCCTTGCATCGGCATTGCTTGAAGGTACTACAAACATTCTGTAATTCTGAGCAGACAGAACCGGTTAGTCGCCATAGGTTTTCTGATTGCATCGTTGGACATTTGGATGATATTTTCGCAACTATTAGGAATGCTTATTTGAAACTCCATGGCCAGCTTGTGACACTCAGAAAGTTGATGTTCCTTGAATCGTACCTAAGCCTTCTTCCAGTAGGAAAGTCTGTGCGAAATGAAAACCCATTCTTTATTTTTTAGCAGCGCGCAGATTTAATTTTTCATTCTGTTTGACGCAAATGAAACACACCACAGAGTCGCTTTGCTCATTATAATGAAGCCAGGAAAATTAAAGTCGGTGAACCGTTTTGCTTGAAATGAGCGATTCTGTTTGCCAAATGTTTTCTTGTGAAAAGTACGTAAAGCCCGGGGGGGGGTACTTGACTAATTTTTGGGTACGGGGGTGCCGCCGAGGGTTTGAAATCCTGACCCTGTTTAGGACAAAAATACGCTAAAAACCCTACCCTGTGTAGGACAACAACCTCCATTTTAAGACCCTGTTTAGGACAAGCGACAAAATGCACACTCGCTGGTTTTACAGGAATTTACACTGTATAATAAGGCATTCAAATTGAAGAAATCATGCTCGATGCGTCTAAAACCAAGTTGTTGCGTCTCTACACTTGAACTAAACAAAAAGCAGTCAAGCATTAAGCTCTAAATTAGCGTGGCAAAATGTCGTCATTGCATCTATAGAAAAGCGATTTTTTTTAATAGCAAATCAAAGAGGAATGATTTCTTTAATTTTTGAATGATGAATAAGAGGAACTTATTTTTGAGGTTACTTTTACTTTGATTAAACTTTTACAGAGAAAAATATCCCTAAACAATATATATACCAGCGGGATCCCTCATGTCTGTGCGACACAGTAATATCTTTCTTTCATCGCGTTATCCAAGACAAAGAAACTAGTAGTAGTAGTAAACTTTATTTCAACTCGGATTGAAGAGTAGCGCGTAAGCACTAATATCTCCGAGAAGTACCTAGACCTACCATATGTCGGTTTACCCAGTTGATATTGCGCAAATCAGGAAAAAATGCGTCGCTTTTCTGCCGCTCGATCGCATGCTCTTTCATCTTCTCGCAGGCTCCGGGTCGCAGGCTAAAAAAAAGAAGAGACTGCTCGCAGTCTGGGCTGAAGTCTCTCGGCTCGTAATAACATACCCTGTTTAGGACAGGTCTAACCTGTTTAGGACAGAAGCAAGTCGAATTGTATACCCTGTTTAGGACAGCAAGGCCAAAAAACCATACCCTATCCAGCGGCACGTCCCCGTATAGCCCAAATAAGGGAGTACCCCCCCGGGACGTAAAGTTTGTTGGTTGAAACGGTTCTGATGTCTATCGAAGACTGGCTCCGTGATGCGGAATGTTCTGCCTCCAGTGGCTGCCGGGTGGGGACCGTGGGGTTATGTGGTTGTTCAGCAGTGGATTATGTAGCTTGAATATCAGTTAATTTGTCTGTCATTGTTTGGCAAGACCAGTAGCTTGTGAGGAGCCAGCTTCCTTGTTCATGTTACCATAAATCATATGCGCTTCTTTGTTCGTTATAAGTCATCCTGGATCATTCAACCCTGCTGTTATAACTTTACAGCAGGGTTGAATGCTCCAGGATGACCATAGCTGTACATAATTCTCCGTTTCAGATATTTACTGCGATAAACAGCTCCGATAAAAAAATTAAACTACGTTCTGCAAAACCCCATTCAAGCTTATCCAGTGATAAAATTTAATCTTCGTACTGAACTAAACCAGTGGCGTCTAGAAACACAGATCCAAGAATGAGTGAAAGTAGGAGCAAGAGTTTAAATACCGTTATTGCGCAGGCGAAAATCTAATCGTCTGTTCAGGAACAAACCTAACGACAAACTGCCTCATGTGGCCGTGTCTGTACGAGAAAACCCTCGAAAAACTAATTTGGATCGAAATGGACAAATCAGAATAAGGCCGCGTTTCTTAAGAGGTCCGCATATTTGACAGACTTGGTTTACTAAAGTAAAAAAAAAATAGTGATTTAATCAGCCAAAAAAGTGGGGGTCTAAGGCCCCCCACAGCCCCACCCCCTGCGCGGTCCCTGCAAGATAATTTGGTTTTATTAAATCTGTTTTGAAATCACTGGCCTTATCCTTGCAATGTGATTGGCTCTCAAAGGTGTGATTTATTCACGAATCGCTCTATCTTTTTCTCAGCCAATGAGAATGGGACAGCAACAAAACAACCAATCAGATTTCAAGGCTTTTTTAAACTAACCAATCTCATTGCAGGAAAATGAAGACAAAAAGCCATTGTTTAGCAAATTTGGCTATTAAATCGTGTGATTTCAAAATGGATCTAATAAAGTGGCAATTGAACTTCAGGTCGTGCAATTTTGGTCTGAAATCATACTTGTGATTTCAAATTAAACTCGCGCTGCGCGCTCGTTCAGACCAAATTGCACTCCGCTCTGTTCAATTACCATTATTTATCAACTGGGTTGATAATGTGATAACGTGTTTTACATCAGAGGATCCTGAAAAGTTCAGGCAGACGAGGTGGGTAAAAAATTAAATCAGAGACCCGCTTGCTGGACAGGGACAGGTCGTAGAGATGGGGAATGAGTCGATTCCTGGGGTGAAGTAGTTTAAGGCCTTGGTCAAAGGCTTTTACTAGTGAAAATAATCTATAAGTTATATTTCTAAAAGTATACATGACAATGGAACTAGATTTAGCACACAGTTAGGTTTTAATGTCCTGAACATTTTAAAGTAGAATTGGTACTTCTGACAGGTCACGTGATATGCCACGTGACGTTTAGTGGAAAATAGCCATTATTTGAGTAATTAGGGGCGGTTTTTAGTAATATCATCCAGCAAAAACGCGTTTTAGATGCAGGTAAATTATTTCCATCCTCTCACGTTTAGAATGACCGTTCCTCTTTCCACAGAAAAATTATGGGGTGAAAGGATGTTTTTTTCAGCAAAATTCGAAATTAAGGAAGATCATTCCAAACGTAGCAATTTGCATCGGAAACGCTCATTTATTGATCATAGAATGGAAATTCGTCACCAATTCGCCAGTTTACCAAATGCTAACAAAATGATTACGTGACATGTCTCGTGGTCAAAATAATATGTTAAGGCAAGGCAGAACGTCGAGTTTTACAATCAGGGAAACGTTCAGCTTGGTAAGACAAATATAACAAGAGATATAGCTGCCCAACCATATTTCTACTTTACATTCCTGATCCAGGCCTTAAACAGCTTGATCGAGTAATCGAGCTTAACTGACCGCCTCACCAGAACGAATTATCCACAAACACGTGATTTTCAAAACAAGTTGACGGCCCGCAAACTGCATAGGTAGCCAATTACAAAACATAGACGGCACACTGATCCCGACGGCAGATATGACCAAAATGAAATAAAACGGAGTAAAGGACTAAATTATTTTAAACAAAATAATTTAGTCCTTTACTCCGTTTTATTTCATTTTGGTCATATCTGCCGTGGGGATCAGTGTGCCGTCTATATTTTGTATTCTAAAATTTCTACTGATCCAGGTCTACTAAAGATTCGGCACTCTCATCGGTTTGTTGCTGTGGTTATACAGTTTTTAATTCCATTTGGAAGCCAATTAGAATGTGTCAACTCAAGCAGTGACAGTTTATCGGGGCAATCTCCTCTGCAGAGAGCAACGGTCACTTCTCACTATCTCCTAGGTGGAGAGGTGAGTCTGCATACGAGCCAAGTGGCTCATCAGGCCAGAGCTTATCCCGGTTTCTGTAGCATGAAGCGACTTGGAGTATTTCTACTCCAACCTGGATGGGGTGCTAGTCCATCGCAGGGTTACCCCCCCCCCCTCCACGCATTACGTTCGTCGGAACTCATTTATACACCTTGTCAGTAACCATGAGGCTAGGCTCGATTTCCGCCGCCTTCTCGAGTCCGGTCTACGTTCGCGGGGCTCCTTTCCTGAACAGCGGCTGGTAATCGAACCTACTACGAGGCTACAACGCCTGGGTGGAGAGGTTCGACTGTGCTATACCAGCATAGTTATTTTGCCGGCTCTTTTCGGAGCGGGGAGATTTTTATGCCTGAAATGCACTGGAATTCAATGCAAATTTAATTTTAATAACTGTAAAAATATACACAATGGTAAAAATACATAGGTATAAAAATACCACCAAATATAAATTTGAAAAGGTTTCTAAAGTGTAAAATATCTAAACCTGTAAACCAGCTACAGTCTTTGGATACAAAAATAATTCCGGATATTCTACATTATTCTAAACTATACTCTTAGTACAGTGGAATAAATATATGATAAAATCTACAATTATCCTCATGAGCAGTGCTCAGGGTAGACCAGCTACAAATATTTGGTGGACATTTACAGTATTCTTAAATTTTTGTCACATCCGCGCACAAAATTAATATGTTCAGCTAAAAACGTTCAAGTTTTCTCATGTGCCCCAT